>JAPQNM010001427.1:0-40000 GCA_029783475.1 Metacarcinus magister | reverse complement strand
CACACCAGAAAGTTTGATCACAATTACGATAAATAACCAACATTGCTGCAGTGATGGTATTAACAGTACTTGTTCAGGACCTCTGGCATATCAGTGTTACGTACGGGCGGCCTACACTTGTTCGTTGCAGCTGTTAGTTAGTTATCATACGAACTAACTTGCAATGATTACCAAAATATTCTTTACGTAGGAAGTAAATGTAGTGACAACACAAGAGGTCCTGCATCCCGCCAGAAGGTGAAAACTTAAACTCAGCCTCAAGAAATAAAAGCACAAACCAACTCAGTACTTGACAATACCTCTCTCAATACATCATGGAGAGGTAAGACCGGGCAGGAGAGGAGGTGGAAGGAGGATAATGAAGGGAATAAAGGTCAGTGGAAAAGGAAAGTGCAAGGTAGAGATCAGTGGAAATGTGTGTGTGTGTGTGTGTGTGTGTGTGTGTGTGTGTGTGTGTGTGTGTGTGTGTGTGTGTGTGTGTGTGTGTGTGTGTGTGTGTGTGTGTGTGTGTGTAGAGTGAATTAATTAAGGGGAGAGGCAAGGGTACAGGTCAAAGCTAAGGTAACAAAACACGCAGTGACAGTTCCTTCAGCAGCGACCAACACGAGCTGACAGGCTGCAGCTCGACCACACAAAACCATATCACCTACATGGAATTCCTTTCTCCAGATGCCCGGATGAAAGTCTTGCCTGAATGCCTAATGCTACACAGCTAACTTGTTACGTCATATAAACACGTCAAGAATCACTTTTACAGAGAATGATACACGACCAATCAGCTGGTTGCTTATACCCTTTATGCCTTGCTGTGTTAAGACATCATCTCTCTCCTCGGTGATGGTGTACAGATGTTGCCTCAGCCACCACACATCACCCTCACACCACCACTCCGTCCACCCTCACCGCCAACACCAATTTGCATATAAACTAACAAAGCCAAACTCCAGATTTCATCCTTAATTCAAGTTGTATCCAGGGTGAGGTGAGGTGCCTGACCGCTCACCTTGAGTTACGGCCACCACGTCTAACGAAGGCGATTTACATACATACGTGTGTGTGTGTGTGTGTGTGTGTGTGTGTGTGTGTGTGTGTGTGTGTGTGTGTGTGTGTGTTTAATAGGGGAACCAGATCTTGATGCTAGTTACATAATCATGGTCTTAATCACACACACCGCGTAATATACATAATATACATCCCGTCTTATGTGTCAAGGGACTCTCCAGACACCCGGCAAGGAAGATGGACTGCGTGGGTACTAAGGGTCCACTCAACGCTACTGGACTTCCCGCCACGAGAGTTAACCTAATTGCAAAGTTTCATGTACTGTCTATTTGTGAGGAACTTCTGCACGCTACAATTTCCATCAAACTCAATAATTCGACTGGTTTTCATGATTAATTACCCAGATTTAACTTGTATTCATGACTCAATACTCCTCTGACGACTGATTCCTTACACACACGGGCACGACGCTTATAACTACCGTCCCTACAACACCACAATAACTATAACTATAATCTTAAAATGTTTGCAAATTGAAATAATAAAACTGCTACGTCACTGAAGGAACACAGTGTTAACAGAACCTGAAAGTGATCACGATTGAAACAACAAAACTTCTGATCAAATGTACTGTCATTGCAAAGTGAACACAGCACACACAATGAATACTTGATGCGTTCCCTACCTCCAGGTTTCTTCGAGTTGACGTTGGTTAGAGTTTAGAGCAACTGTGTTCAGGAGTGTGTGGACGGTGAGTTATACAAAGCTACTGAATTTGGTGCAAAGGACCTACAAAGCCAATATAACAGGAATTATATATTTTGTTCATTGCAAATAATTCTACATTTGGTGCGTCTGTATTGCCCTTCCCGCGTGAGGAAAGGTTTGGAATCCTGCTGGAGCTTTGTTTGTAAAAATATAAACACTCCGGCATGACAAGACCACTTTGCACGGAACAGATGCGCATCAAATACATTACTCAAGTGAAGTGAGACTTTGGTTTTTGTTCCTCAAGGGAAAAGTGTTTTATTCGACAAGAGACATGACTTCAGAATAATGGAAAAACAGGTTCATGGAGATATCCAGTATTTTCATCGTGGCTGACAGTGAATGTTCCAGAACAGATGAGCTGTATGTTGAGAAATATCACTTCCTTTGTTCAGTCTAATTGTTTTAACATTGCACTGTACTCAGCCGAAGACAAATTTCAGCACCCATACGAGTGAATTCAGCACATCAGTAGGTTATGAAACACTCGTCCAGCCCTGCAGCCCGGCAGGCTCAACGGAATCAGCAGGCAAGTTGTCAGGTAATCTGGGTAGTCAACACGTGCCGTTCTTCCCCTGAAGCTGGCAGGCGCCCCTTTGATGGTCCTCATATTAGAGTTTTCAGTCTTTAGTGTCACAAACATTTTTATTTTCCCGAATAACATGAGATAAAATTCAATTTAGTATGTGCAGGATTTCATTTCGCCATCAAAGCCATATCAAATGGTATGCATGACTCAGCCCCGCGTTACTGCCCCCCCCCCGCCCCCTCACTCCAAAAGCCGCACCTTCCCGCTCTAAAACATTACTGTTTCCTCTCCATGTTTTACTGGCAATCTATATACTTTTTTTTTAAATAAAACACCAATATTTTTCCTATAGCTGTATTAATTTCTTTGAAAGTAAAAAAAAATCAAATAAGAAGTCCATTCATCAAAGAGAACCTAACACATTTGTTATATCAGTCGCTGCGACACCATACACCAAACACCAACGACTTGCATTCATTTATGATTAATTCATTTAATAATTCATTCAATCATTCATTCATTCATTCATTCATGCATTCATTCGTTTAGATAAAACTTCTATGCTACTGAAAGTCTTGGTTACCTTCCACACACTAGAGATACGTGGTAGTCACCGCAGATTTAATCATATTGTTGAATTATCTTAACGTTTAAGCTTAATTGCCTGTCTATCACCCTGCAATGGACTACAACAAAGTCAAGCCTTCTTCACGTGGTGTTAAAGCACCAACAAATTGTTTATTAGAGATTGAGAACAACGTTCCAAAGTGAACAGCAACACACGTCCAGCTCTTGTAATTGCATTCCTTCTTCGTGTTGCCTGACGCAGCAATAATTTCTGACTCATCCACAGAGACTATCCTTTCCACTTGAGTTATTTCTCGATTATTTAATATTTCACAATGGAACACTGAAATGTGTTGGATTTATGTCACGTTCTCAATTCATTACGAGTTTATTTTAGGTGAAGGCTCAGTTAGCCGATACTTCCTCAAAATACTGAAGATACTCGTATGAAATCATATTTTCCACCAAAAACTAAGCTCAGAAAAGAATAAGTAAAAGGATTATCAGCAAGGTCTTCTTCTATCAGATAAAAGAAGACAAAACGAAGGCTTGACACAAACATATCTTGTTCAATATACATATAATGCAGCACATAACAGACACAACACACACCTAAAAATAACTACATGTATGCGAACACGGACACAATTCACAAACGAGACAACCATGAGTTAAGCCATATACTCATGGCTCACTATTGGACTAAAGCACAACGACAAACACGATTCTTAACAATAATACCAGAGGAGTAAACAGAGGTACAGCAGCGCCACCACTCGTGTTTCCTGTGGCTGTATGTGGCGTGGCAGCATCAGTCACCAAGGCCATACCTACGATGAAGCTGAATGAGGACACCAATTTGTCACTTCACGGTGGAGCAGCGCCTGTGTGTTCACTTCATGGACTGTCCTGCATGACCTTGTACTGAATGTGCGCGTCTCCCTCAATAATGGTTATACATTTTCCCTTTATGTACGATTCTCTCTCTCTCTCTCTCTCTCTCTCTCTCTCTCTCTCTCTCTCTCTCTCTCTCTCTCTCTCTCTCTCTCTCTCTCTCTCTCTCTCTCTCTCTCTCTCTCTCTCTCTCTCTCTCTCTCTCTCTAATTATGCTTTATTTCTTAGTTTCCTGCAGCATGAATGAAAAACTTAGTAATGCCGGGCGTGGTAAGCTTGTCTCCACGTGGGAGTGACGTCACTACTCCTTCACACGGCCAATCGAAAGCCGGCCAGCGGGTGTCACAGGTGTTAGCGGCGCGTGAGGGGCGACAGCAACACATGAACCAACCCCCTCCTCCCCCTCCCCTTTACATACACACCCTAACACACACACACACACACACACACACATACACATACACATACATACATACACACACACACACACACACACACACACACACACACACACACACACACACACACATACACACATACACACACACACACACACACACACACACACACACACACTCTCTCTCTCTCCTCTCACCTGTTCACACCGCGGTACGATAATTCTTAAAATACTCACCTCATTGTAGTATATTGTTTTTCTATTCATTGTTTTTTCAAAGGTCATCATGAAAAATATAATTAATAAACGTATCATTCGGCTTTTTTTTCCAATTTCACGAGTCATTTTCATCACTATCAAAAGTGATAATACAGTATTGCATTTCGTTAACAAACAATACCACAGTCTGTATTGTCTCTTTTGTTGAATGTCAGTTTATGAAATAAAATAACAACACGAGATAATTTTAAAAACAAACATTTTGTGAATTATTAAAGCTTTGTGCGATAACCAATATACTGACACAAAATTTTGCCAGCAGCGTCTCTCTCCACAGGTGTGCGTATCTGTGGGAACACCTGTGGATGACGCCGCGGTGAGATATACCAGGTATCATCAGCGGCGGTGATGTGCGGTACTGACACGCCTCTACAGGGGACCATATAAAGTCAATCACTGTCCTCGATAATGTCACTGATAGCAGACATTAATACCTTGTCTATTCTCCCTTGTCCACCTCAAAGGGATGGACACTGTGGTTATTTCTTGGATACAGAGGACACGGCATTACTAGCTCCACGAGGCCCCAGTAGCGTGCCTCCTACACTACACTCCTGCTGGAACAAAGCGACACGAAACACGGAATATCAGCAACACTACGCGAATTTAATATTTTATAAACAAAACGGAATATATTTTCTACCTGCCTTACCAATACTGTTCGCCGTTTCCTTTTGTAGAACTCCGGCGGGTAATGTAAGGGGAGTGCGGGCGGGGGACGAGGGTCAAAGCAAGTGGCTAGCTGTTAAAGTAATGGTAAATGAACATGCACACCGCCACGCCCGCGTTGTATCTGGAACAGGTTTTTATTTATGGAGTTCCTGGAAATTGATGACGCTACACAACTATATGAGCAACATTTTAGGACTCTTAACACGTCCCAACAATTTGCTGCCACTGCCCGATTGTTTTCCACAGTACAACAAACACGGGAAAATAGAATGTAAAAATTGTCGAAAAGATAATTCAATAACACACACAACCACAATAATAATAATAATAATAATAATAATAATAATAATAATAATAATAATAATACTTGGAATATCCTGATAATTTGGATAGGAAACGCGCGTGCTATGAAGTGCGTGTATTGAGGACTAATTTTCTATCAAGGTGTCTGAGAAACTAATCAGAAATACACTAAATTCATTACACCACTGTTTACTTTTACTTCCCTATCCAATAATATAAGTAATCATCATCTCGGTAGCAGTAGTAGCAGTAGCAGTAGTAGTAGTAGCAGCAGCAGTAGTAGTAGCAGTAGTAGTAGTAGCAGCAGCAGTAGTAGCAGTAGTAGCATAATTTTTTACCAGCGTAATTACATTTTTCCAGCTATTGCCAACAAAGCAGTGACTTCCTACGACTGTCAGCTGAAGCGTGAAGTGACTGACTGATGACCGTCGTTCCAGCACTAACAGCTTACCGTCAGCAGTCACCACCACTCCTGGAGAGACATTCGTGGCAGCACACTCTCTTAGGTGAAGGACAAAGGAACAGAACAGTGGGTGGTATTACAAGGAGTCACTTGTTAGGGTTGTGTTCCTGAGTGTGTCGGAGCATCACTCACCCTACTTGACCCTTTGTCCTTCATCTCACCTGAGGATTATTTAGTGTTAAGGGCTTCCAGCAGGTGACCTTTGCCTTTGCCTGTGAGGAATTAAATGTTTTCGATGTCAGTTATACGCATCCAACTGACACACGATAAATATATACGACGATTTATGGAAAGAGTCCGATTATTTTGAGGAACAACCCACGCACTGACAGGCCGCTTTGATGTGATGCATAACGATGTTGTGTCCAACTCCTGCACCAACTCAAAATCATTGGTTCGAATCGCAGCCAAAGTGAACAGCCGACACCAAGATAACAACTCGGCTCGTTTGTCAATCCACCTCTTCACAGTTTGTTGGCGAGTGAAGTGGCTGGTGAAGGCAAGTGTGCTAACAAGGACCATGCAGTTAGGAAGCGTATCAGGAAAAAAATGTGAATAAATGATTCCACAAAATAGAGAATAGTGGTAAAGACTGAAGTACCGCGTATCGTTTCCCCCTTTACCTTCCCACACAGTCAAATCATCAGTGGTAAAGTATTGGTTAACATACTCGCTTTACAAGTCAAAGGACACAGGGTCGATCTCCAACCCAATAGATATTTGTCGTAAACTAATTCCTCCACAATGAATATACCTGGATGCCAAACTACCTACGAATTATATACTAGGTAGAGGAGGATCACCTACTCATTATGCAGCAACATTACCATTACTGCATTGTGTGTATCCAACTCTCCAGTGCACACCCCTTCCCCGTCTGCTCATTGCAAACAAGGGAAGGAGTTCCTGCTGGCTGCTTAAAGGAGAATTTCAGTCCAACGGCAGCGCAAAGGACTCTACAACATTTACCTGCTTACATTGGCGGCGGAATAGTGACACTTTACTTTACGTCAATACTACATTAATACACAGATCGTCATGTAGGGTTGACGTGCGTGGGTGGCAGGGAGGATAGAGTTGCAAAACACTTACTTTCGTCCAAAATTTCAATCCAGTTTCATTCCTCCCTTTTCATTCCCCTTTCAAAAATATGATTGCTAGCGACCACCGTCCCCGCCTTCGCTTTCCCCTTCCATTACCCTCACCCTCGCCGCCCGTAAATCCATCATCACACGGGAATCAAGGGGCGGCTGACACTTCCATTAATATCACAAGTCGCGTGTTTGTCCCCATCGCTGCCTCGTGGGTGTCGCTGGCCAAGCATAACACGCTTTCACGTCAACCTGTGATTTCGAGGCGACAGTTTTGACGCCGATTCATTGTCGTGGGATGTGAACATTTGAGGGTGACAGGGTGCGGAGCGTGAGGAGGCTAAGTATAGGGAAGGGTGTGTGCGTAGGGTGCTCTGCGAAGGGAAGAGTTTGTGTATTGCTGGAAGGAGAGAGAGAGAGAGAGAGAGGGGAAATTTTAACTAGAAAGGAAAGGGAGGAAAGAGTATTACTGGAATGGAAAGGAGGGGAGGAGAGGGGGAAGGAGGATTTTATTGGAATAGAAAGGAAGAGAAAGGGAGAGAAGGGTGTTACTAGGAAAGGCGAGAGGGTTATGGAAGGGATATAGAGATGTAAGCAGTCGCTGGAAGAGCTGTGGAATGTGTTATTGAAAGGTTGCCTATGTAGCGTGTGGCATGAGAAATGGGAGAGAAGTAGTGAGGTGTTGCTGGGAGAGATAGTAATAAGCGTCGTGGCTTGGGGAGTTACTAAAAGGGAAGGATTTGGGTGTTACTGAGGAGGGAAGTCACGGGGCATAGAGAGGAAGGAAAAGGAAAAGCATGAGGTGTTACTGGACGGAAAAGGAAAGGAAAAGTGGAAGAGTGGAAGAGGTGTGGGCGGTCACACAAAAGGTATAATGCAAGAGTGATGACATGCAACACATTTTCTACTTCGTGAACCTACTTTGCTTCGGGCCATAAATAATTATCAAACAGGTAATTTAAGTAATACGCTCAACGCATCACGCACCCTCAGGAGTAAGCAAATTAACAAGAAATGTCAGACAAAACAATATATAGATGATAAACACGAAGACATTCTAGTTTCCTCTGCCACCACCAGCTTCCTGTGTCTGTTACCTCCACTCACTCTGCTCCCCTCCTCTCAACACTCACGCCCACGTACACACAGGGAGGTACGTTGGCTGTGGATATCGTCAGCCCACTTACGACTTCCTCCTTGCCAACACACAAGAATTCCCTGACCTCCTAAGGGTGTCATAATTTACTCCTCCACGTGTACTCTGCCTCAAATTACCTTCCATGTGCGATGCAAAATTAGTACGTTATCTTTACATATACTGTGAGCCCTTTGTTAAGAGGCAGTAAGTATTTCAGCAAGGACGTTACATTATCATAAGTCAAAGTCCTGGATGTATATATATATATTTTTTTCTTGTTTTTTCTCATATAGTGAATAAACATGAGCAGGAAAAAAAAATACATACACGTATATATATGTACTTTTCTTATTCATGGCTTTTTTTTCATTTTTTCTTTTCTTTTCTTTTGATTTATTCATTCATTTTATAATAAGACCGTATGAGGCACCAAGCAAGCGTTGCCTGTGAGCCGCTTGGTGCACGGTAGGCGCCTGGAGCTGCAAGTAATTATGTAGTGAAAACTGGAGAATGTAATTATAGCGCCATAATCATTAAATTGCGTCGCATATGCTTAACGAGAACCATGAACTTACATGCTGAAGGGGAGATGTGATTACCACCTGACAATTATTGGGTGACCTGTAGGTAGCATGTCAGAGGCGCTGGAAGTCACGAAAAGAATTATAGCAAGCTGAACGGCCTGTCAACACGCTTTCAGTCCTTTGAGTTAAGCTAATATAAGTCTTGTACATCGTGATGGTCCAAAAGACGTAATGCCGCACCACTTATATATTCGATGAAGAAATTAACCACCACAATAATTTAGACAAAGTGTGCAGGTTGCAAGTGGGTTTAGCTATCGGTACCAAAGCGTAAGGGACGTGTTGCACCGCATACACCCAGACTCTGAATTATTGAGTGACGTGAACCTGGAAGCGACTCGACGCAGGGAAATCAATGACGTGTTTGCTACTTATTCCTCGGCATCTGTCTGTGTCTAGTCCTTAAGTACCGCTCCTCCCTGAACACGCACGTCCTTACCCTTGCCTTGTCTGGTGTTCTCTGTCCTGCCTCTACCTTGCTAGTCTCAGATTCATTACCTGTTCAGGCTCGACGCTACATCACCGTTCACGTTATTACTGCCACCGCTATTTTCCTTGTCACCCTCTCCTTCCCTTCCCTTCTTGCCTCCCTTCCCCTCTTTCCCTCCTCACCTGTCCCCAAAAATAGATCTCTCTCTCTCTCTCTCTCTCTCTCTCTCTCTCTCTCTCTCTCTCTCTCTCTCTCTCTCTCTCTCTCTCTCTCTCTCTCTCTCTCTCTCTCTCTCTCTCTCTCTCTCTCTCTCTCTCTCTCTCTTTTTTCCCTCCTCTCCATGGATATTCAATGGTATTTCTTTTTTCTCTCTATATCTAAAGTTTATAACCTTGCGTATCTCTATTGTTTTGTTTTTGTTGGTGCCTACCTACGCTTTTCCATTTTGGAGTTACATTGATCATCTCTCTCTCTACTTCTCCCCCTCTCCCCCTCTCCCTCTTCCTCTCTCTCTCTCTCTCTCAGCCTCCTCGTCCGTTTGCCAATTAGCTGCCAGAAGCCCCACACACTGCCTAAGTAATATAGATGTGCGTAGTAGCAAGCTTTTATGAGACGTAAGGGAAGCAAGTAGTGGATGAGCGTTGTTTCTGCCTTGCCTACACGCTGGGGAGGAAGTACAAGGTGAGATATGGATGGTGATGAAGGAACAACAGCGGGAAGGAGGTAGCAGAGAGGCTGAGAAGACGAGGTTTGAAGAAGATGAAAGGGGGGAGAGGAAGAAGAGAAATGATAGGAAGAAAGTGTGGGAGTATATATAAAACTGAAAATAATGGTGAATACGAAGGTGGAAAATAAACAAAAAATATGGAAATGAAAGAAAGGAGAGAAAGAGTGTAAACGTATAAATAGATGTATATTGTGAAGAGCAATGAAAAATATATTTAAGAATAAGCATGTAATGAAGAAGTGTTCAATGTCATTCACTTCAAAACATACAACGCATCAGAAAACACCTTCTAATAGATAAAAAAAAAGTAAAGACGCATGTATTACCATCAACACTTTATCATTATCATCATCATTATCACCACCACAGGTACCATCTTCATCATCACTATTATTATTATTACTCTTATAACAACCACCATCGCTACAACGTACACACTTAGCCTGGCCACAACACTGCAAGTTATAGTGTATTGGTGATAAAGGGAGAACAAAAGCGCATATCAAAATTAGTCATTTCTCAGCAATCGACACCAAAAGATAATTGTCAATTGTTACGTGTTCAAGAATTACACCATTTTTTATGCACAAAGCTGATTACGTTTTTTTTATTTCTAGATGCCAGCAGCTTTGGCAGACAAGTGTGAGCAGGAATACTGGAGGTGATCAAACAAGTTATTCCACTTTTAAACAGCAAATATATACATATATATATATATATATATATATATATATATATATATATATATATATATACATATATATATATATATATATATATATATATATATATATGTATATATATATATATATATATATATATATATATATATATATATATATATATATTTATATATATACATACATACTAGCAGAGTACCCGGCGTTGCCCGGGGGAAGACACAAAGGGGGTCACACTGAGTACCCCCTCCAAGTTTTAGCTCGATCCGACCATATTTAGATAGGTTCTATAGCTAACATACAGACAGACAGACAAACAGATACACACACCGAATTTCACGTATATATATATATATATATATATATATATATATATATATATATATATATATTATTTATTTCAATACGTACCAAACACACCTACATGGTATACAAGCAGTGCTGTATTCTCAAGTATAACAGACAGACAAACAAATAATACAGCCACAGGTAAACGGACATACACACACCCTGAGGCATCAGAAACAAGAAGTTTTGAATTTCATTTAGTTCAGATATTTTTCCTGGAGGAAAATGGTGGAAATTTGTACACTGAAAAATTTGTAAAGTTTTCTGGCAAAGGAAGAACTTGAAATGTGGGAAAAAGATATTTAGAAGAGAGAGAGAGAGAGAGAGAGAGAGAGAGAGAGAGAGAGAGAGAGAGAGAGAGAGAGAGAGAGAGAGAGAGAGAGAGAGAGAGAGAGAGAGAGAGAGAGAGAGAGAGAATAAACTGACTGGATCTCCGCGGCAAGGAGTCAATATCGAGGAGATGAAAAATGGTCTTTAACACACATAGTTAAATCAGAGTAACACAAGAACCAAGACACACATTAAATTTTCATTCAAACTAAAAGAACTATAAAGAAACCTATGGACTGCTGTATTCATTCACCTTAATTAAACCACGAGAAGGTGCATTCAGCATTGTTCATTTTTAATCTCAGCTTCAGACAGAGACCAATAATCTGGGAAGGTTTTATCAACATGCAAATAATACATTATTCCCAGTGCGTGAGTTCTTAATAAGGATCATTTACATGCATCCCGTCAGTTGTTAATTCGAGTTCCATACAAAAAACCTTAACAAAGTAGAGGATTCCATGACGCTGAGACGCTAAACAACGTCTTCTCTAACTTAAGCGCAGAAGTTACGATTATGTATTCACCCACGATATCGGTAGTCTTTAAATAACTCAAATTAAAGTTTTAGGAAGAAAACAGTAATTCAGCGACATTACAATCAATACTGAATGGCCTTGATGCATAGAGAAAATAGAACGGAAGAGGTTATTCAGTACACGGCGAGCAGCAGCACATAGTAGGTCCAGTCCGGTGAGGGTTGAGGGAAGGCGACTGTTAGAGATGTTCAGTTGTGACCATCGAGGCGACGCTCACAAAACAAGGCGTGACCATAGGGGCGACGCATCACTCACGCGTAACGGAGGAGGGCGAGGGAGATAGAGAAGATGAAGAGAAGACAAGGATCGTAACATACTTTATACAGAAACATGATCCAGATGCTTGGCGGGAAGCGTGTCGCAGCGGCCGCAAGATAAACAAACCCAACATCCCAAGGCGATAACAAGCCAGCCGCTGCACTGCCTCTCTCAAGGACAACAAAGGCGGCGCCGCGAGGCAAGACTCATGACGGACAGCGACGGAGACCTGGTGTGTGTCAGTGGTGATGGGCGTCAAAACACTATGACGGTGACAGGGACACGCAGCGGCACCGAGGCATCAAGTTAGTACGATTTCTGAACAAGACGCGAGGAGATGCCGGTGGTGTCAAACTTTCTTAACACACCAGACAGAGAACATTACGAATCCTAGACTTGCCTAATAAGAATAGAGGAAATATTAATGATTTAACTTACCTGGGTGATGCTGGTCTCCTACGAAAAAATACATTAAGATGACCTACCCTAAATCTACATAATATAACGCATGAGTTACCAAAGTGGGCGGTGGAAAGATGCAGGGAGGCGGTGAGGGAAAACGGGTGGAGCAGCAGCGTGGCATCAGAACCAAGTATTAATTTTCGTTTTGCTATAAAATCTATAATATGTAATCTATAATAAATTACTGAATACGGGAATCGAAGAATATTTTTTTAGTGTCTCAGCCTGATGTTGACAAGTTGATATCCCTGCACCAAGCACATCCATCCCATTAAAGGTGTAAAGATAGAGTTACAGGTGAGATGTAACTTTCATATTACTAAAGCAGCTGCAGGTGGAGGCTGAGAAGCGTTAAACCTTGTGTTGTTGGGATACGTGTTAGACAGGTCATGCACGTTTACTACTCTGGGCTCCGGGTGTATCAGGCAGAACACACAACAACAAGAAAACAAACAAAAAATGTGCCTGGAAAAATACAAAAATACAAGCATTGAAAACTTTGCTTACATGATATTCAAATTCAGCATTTTATATTCTCTCTCTCTCTCTGTCTCTCTGTCTCTCTCTCTCTCTCTCTCTCTCTCTCTCTCTCTCTCTCTCTCTCTCTCTCTCTCTCTCTCTCTCTCTCTCTCTCTCTCTCTCTCTCTCTCTCTCTCTCTCTCTCTTTTTCAGTAAATTTTTTGTTTGTATGTGCACAAATCCATTTTTGATGCGTTATAATGCATCCTATTACCCTGTTCATTGATAATAATTGCAAATTTTTTTATGCATTATTCACTGATGGATGGCCATACATTTAGGGGAGAGCTGTATAGTGTGTGTGTGCGTGTGTGTGTGTGTGTGGTGTGTGTGTGTGTGTGTGTGTGTGTGTGGTGTGTGCGTGTGTGTGTGTGTGTGTGTGTGTGTGTGTGTGTGGTGTGTGTGTGTGTGTGTGGGAGTGGTGTGTGTGTGTGTGTGGGTGTGTGTGCGTGTGCGTGTGTGTGTGTGTGTGTTCAGTCCTATCATCTCCGTGGCACCGGTATGCTGGCCTCACTTCACCCCGTTTCCATTGCCCTCTCACCCCAGTTTCCTCTCCTGACCCGTATTCATTTCCCAGAGGACACTTTAAACCTCTACGGCCCTCACTCACTGGCCAAGCTGACTCTCCTTTCACTCTTACTGCACGCATCCCGGTCCTGGAAAATGGTCAAGCCGTTACCTACTTTCACATTCCACCGATTTACAGCCGCCTAGTCAGGTCCTTTCAGTGTCCTGTTCGGTCGTCCTTACAAGCATCCAAGTCATGTTTACGAGAAGCTGTGACACAACCTGACGGAATGTGTTACGAAATACAAACGTACTTGGGAAATCCGTTTATTTTTTCGACCTCAGTCAGTACTACTTTTGAAGCCAATCCTTCACCTGACAGTTACTGCGCCAGAATGTGTCCCACCCTTCAGCACTAATACCGGTACGTCTGATATTTTTATATAGTGCGTGTGTGGTATATTAAATGCGTAAATGGTAGTAAGACATGGGAAGAGCCTGGATAGGAGGCTTTGTGGGGGATGAGACGTCTTCCTTGGCTTGTGAGATGCCTGCCCTGGTGTCGTTACGCGCGTTGCCACACCTGCCACACATTACTGGGTTTGCCTACTTTACCGGTACTATGATCATCCAGTTTGTTAATTTCTTTAAACCTGACATGTAACTATGAACAAAGATGCTCTTCTATTTAACGCCTCGACACCTGCGTCACAGTGGACGACGCTGGTATCATGTGTTCACTAAGATGGCCTATAAAACATTCAATACAAACTACCCTAAATAACCTAACCTAACTATCCTAAGCTGAAGCTCATCCGTCCTCGCCCAGTACTGGGAGACATCACCTACGCCTCCTTCCCGCCGGCCCTGCCCCTTTACCCTCACGCCTCCACCTGTTGCTTCCTTCCACTTTAAAACGTAGCCACTCAAAAAAAGAAAAATCCAGGCAGGCCACACGGGACCATCTCACTAATCCTTCATTCCACAAGACACAGTAACTTTGCACAAAACTCTCCATCCGGCTTTGTCACAACTTTGATACAACAGTTTTTGTTATAAACTTGACCTCCTATTAATGACCGGTCAATGTTGGATTTCCGAGGATTATATCCACCCCTTGACGGGTCCTGTGACCAACTACCAATGCTCTTTCTACCCCAGCTGCAAAGGGAGGCTGACAGGATAAAGCTGCACAGTAAAGTCTTTTATTGTCTATGTAAACAGACTGATTACATTATGATCCACTGGGAATGAACATGTAGTTGATATCTCAGATGACATTCCGCTTAATATTACCAACCTTTTTTATATGTATACATATATTGTTAGTTGTCACGAAACTCAACCTGAAATTGAGACACGAGTCCTTTTATCAGGATAACACACCTTATTAAGATTATTTGGATCGTCTTGAGAAGTAATCAGTTCCTTTCCGCCCCTCACCCCGCCCATCCCCCGCGGCTGACAGGTAAGTGAAGCCCCACTGCACAAATTGGTCCTCCGATATATTTCCTTGGAAAATCTAGACACAGCCTTGTCTTGAAGACTCAATTTGCTGTCAGAAACTTATGTGTTCATGGCCACTGGTCTGATGCACTTTTCAACCATCACTGCACTAACGACTTAATAACCAATTAATGAATCTCATGAAAGTTTATGCCAAATACTTATCTAGAACACTTAAAAGAGTAAATTGTATCAGAACTTCATTTCCATTAAATTTTTTTTTCGTGAGGAAGAGGAAAAGTAAACCTTTCAGTATGCAGGACTTCAGCGAAGGCGTTGCATTGTAAACAATAAGCAGACGAAGGTATAGAACACGGGCGGAGGGGAGAAGGGGACTGAAAGCTAGGGAGGAGGACAGAGATAGGGGAGGAGAGACTTAAAGGAAAGGGAAAAAGTAAAACCAGGGCGAGGCACACAGGGCCGTTTGATGGCGTGCACTTTACCTTCCATCACCCTCCAATCAAACATAAATGAACATAAATGAAAGAAACTATAAAAACACAAGCAATTATGAAAATTTGATCTTAAGAAGAGGAAAAAATATTGTCAGAAAAAAGGAAATAATAATTATCATTATTATTATTATTATTATTATTTAATAGTTTTTATTATTATTATTATTATTATTATTATTGTTATCATTATTATAATTATTGATATTGATATTATTATTATTACAATCATTATTATTACAATCATTATTATTTCTATGATTATTATTATCACTATTATTAGTAGTATTAGTATTATTAGTATTAGCATTAGTATTATTATCATTAATATTATTATTATTATTATTATTATTATTATTATTATTATTATCATAATTATTTATTGTCGCAAGTAAGAAATTATTAAAACTGAGCCAGGTGTTATGAACAGGTGAAAAGGAAACGTAAATAACCAATTACTAAGAATAGACACTAGAAAAAATATCACATACTACCTACTTAATTACTTACACGTATATATCTCACTTAATCACCTCATTACTATAACTACCAATCAACCTACATTTATTATTATTATTATTATTATTATTAGGATATATTATTATTATTATTTTTATTTTTATTATCAATATTATTATTTATTTTTACATTAGTATTAGTATTAGTATTACTATCTTATTAATATTCTTATTCTTATTAATGTTATTATCATTATCATTATTGTTATGAAAGTAGTAGTAGTAGTAGCAGCAGAAGTAGTAGTAATAGTAGTAATAGTCGTAATAGTAGTAGTAGTAGTACCCCATATACACTGGGGTAGCGGCATGGTAAACACAGCCCGACACGCCCCGCTAGATGGCTCTAATCGGACTAGCTGATGGCGGGGACGGATGGTGATGAGCGTTGAGACAGTGGCAATGATGACGTGCGGGGCGACTCATTGTTGACTCTGGTTAATGAGATAGCTTCTGTACGGCCCCTGCATGCGGTATTGGCGGCAGGAGACTTGGTGGTGTTTTGAATAAGCAACGAATGACTCTAGCTGCTGCACGTGGTCACCTCTACTCGCATTGATTAAGACATTGAGTATTTAGTTGTTTTATCTGATAACCTTGATCTTGTGTTGTCTACTCTTGACACGTTTACTGTTTCTTTCATTCTTATCTTGTCTTGTCGTTGTTGTTTTTTTCTCTCTCCCTCTCTAGTACATTACTCGTATATTCTCTCTTCTCCTCTACTCCCTTTACACACTGCAGCCGTCCTCTTCATCCCACGTTCTCCTCCCTGATCACCACCACCTCCAAGACGCCAGCACATCGTCTCCCTCCATCACCTCTCCTCGCCATCACCATCTATCTCTCCTCACTCCCCTCACCCGCGACCTCTTCTTCCCAAGACGCGCTGCACTGCCTTGCCCTGCCCCCAAACGCCGCTCTCGTCTGGCGCCTCGCTGATGGCCGCCCAAGGTGCCGTGCCTCGTCCGTTACTATAGCGCCGTACCACACTATATACCAAGGCAGAGGAAAACTTATTACGTGCTGCTATAACAACTTTAAGCGCGTCGCGGATCTGCACACACACACACACACACACACACACACACACACACACACACACACACACACACACACACACACACACACACACACACACACACACACACGATGTTATTTTAGATTCAATTCCAGTTCAATCATTTTATCGAATGTACTCCATGATTTTACATAATTTCCTCATTTTCTCGGTAATGAGCACGATGGGATGAGGAAATCACGTCGTTTCCAAATATTTACTTGGAAAAAAAGATAATTACATTTTTGACTTCATGAAATATGCTTGAAAATACCTATAATCACCAAAAACTCTCTCATTTCCATTTATGATGAGTCGAGGGAGTAAGGCTTAACGAGTTCCTGGACTGAATATAACTACGTGTGCGAGGCTATCGTGCTGAGGTGAATCATCGTTCAGGATTAATGTGTGATAATTCAATGTGACTCGTTTGTTACTGTAGTGTATTAGCGAAGTGTGATTCTCCTCAGCCTTGTTAACGTATAATCGGTGACCAAAGGTAGTAATTATTGGCCATTGAGGTGCGAAGCCATTTTTCACATGATATTGTCACAGGCGGAAAATAACACCAATCGATACAGTTTATGTGGAGTGTAATGAAGCAGAGACTACAACTCTTATCTCCTACTTCTCATAAAATCTACATATGGTTGATATCATACCCATACGAAGACAGAATGCATACAAATCTTGGGATGCTGCATATACAACTTTTCTCTCCATCACATTTGGCCTGTTAAGGGAAAGGGCGATACCTATAAGTGTTTGATGTGAACTAAGCTTATTATCTCAACACCCTCGAACCTAGCAATGAAGAGACGCCATATTGAGGAGTATCATATACACTCCCAACACACAAACAACTAAAATAAGAGAGAAGTTATCAAAATTCTAAAGTAAATTCAATCTGACTCTTGTACTCTAACGCAGACTACAATAACAAGACACTGGCCTCATGTTTATATCATAGTGTCAATTCCCTTACAAAGTGGGTGAGACAGCTCACTTAACCTGACCTCTACTCAAGGCGGAAGCTGCCACCACCACACCTGTCCCGTAAGACACCACAATAACCTAATCAATTGGGTCACGTTCCTCCCACATCTGCCTCAACTGTGGTAGAAACCCCATCACAAGACTTACTAAATGATGTGTGTGTGTGTGTGTGTGTGTGTGTGTGTGTGTGTGTGTGTGTGTGTGTGTGTGTGTGTGTGTGTGTGTGTGTCAGAGAAAGAAAAATAAATAGAGAGAGAGAGAGAGAGAGAGAGAGAGAGAGAGAGAGAGAGAGAGAGAGAGAGAGAGAGAGAGAGAGAGAGAGAGACAGAGAGATTAACATGCATAACTCACTGTTACTGACATGTCCTTAAACGAATTCTGATAAGGAGGAGGAATATACACCCTCCTCTCTCTCTCTCTCTCTCTCTCTCTCTCTCTCTCTCTCTCTCTCTCTCTCTCAATCAAATAAATAAGCAACATAATCAATCATCAATCCACCTTCCCATCACTCTGTTTCCCTTCTTACCAATACGTAAAAAGAGAGAGAGAGAGAGAGAGAGAGAGAGAGAGAGAGAGAGAGAGAGAGAGAGAGAGAGAGAGAGAGAGTTTGACCGATTCATGGGTGACAGCATCTCTGTTTACAGGTAATGTAGAGATTACTACTATGCTAACGAGGCCCATTAATGTAATAGGTAATGTGAATGCCAATTACCTCATAATAAGCGAGATAATGAGGCAAATTGATGTGGAGGAGGAGGAGGAGGAGATGAGAAGAACAAGGACTGCAATGAGGATGAGGTTGATGATATAATGATGAAAAGGAAGAGGAAGAACAAGATTAAAAACAAGAATAATAATAAAGAGAAGAACAAGAAAAGTAACAACAAAAACAACATTAAAAACAATAATCACAATAACAGCATGAATAGGAACTACAAGAACAAACAAAATAATGCAAGGAGAAGGAGGAGGAGGAGGAGGAGAAGGAAGAGGAGAGCAGAGAGGAAGAAGAGGAAGAAGAAAACGATCTAATACAAAAATAAACTGCAGATGAAAGACCACATGAAAAATAAACTTGAGGTTGTGCATTATGAGCGAAAAAATAATTAATGAAATGGAAATTTAAATGAAAAATAAACTTTTATACGTAAAGAAAATGCAGAGGTGAGTGTTGGCTGTGACAGAGGCCGAGGAAATTGAAAATACGGAAAAAATTAAAGGGGATGCAAGAAGCCAACCAAGGGCGGTCAGAGAGGGAAGAAGGGAGTAAAATAAAACAAAAGGTATGATGGAAGGTAGAATAACAAAGAAACATAAAAGACAATAGTGAAAAAGAATAATACGTAATGTAGACCAATAATAAAAGTAAGCCAGTAGTTACGAAACAAAAGAAATATTTAATGTATAAACACACACACACACACACACACACACACACACACACACACACACACACACACACACACACACACACACACACACACAATGTAAATGCCACGATAAAAAAAAAACTACAGTTGTCTCCAGCAAAAGAAATACGACAAACGTTTGTATGAATATTCCATTTCAGAATAAAGAAAATATTTTCCACCGTCGAGGGAAACAACTGATTCTGCGATGCCTTGTGACGAGAGGAAACGGGAGTCCAGTCATGCAGTACCAAGTGAAGGCAAGGCAGGAAAGGAGAAACAAACCGAGGGAAAAGTACTAAATAGAGGATAAGAAAGGGAAGATAAGACAAGGAGGAGGAGGAAACCAAAGTGAAGGTCATGACATCACTTGGTTGAGAAGGATTGATGGTCCTTCCCAAGCAGTGATGACCCAGTTAAGGACTTGCAGCAGGAGGGACACCACGCTTTACGTCAGCAAGTCTTCATCACCGCCCCGCCCCGCCCCGCCCTCACAACCCCCACGTCTCATCACTCGTGGATAATTACTGGCTACATAACTCCCCTCGCCTCCTGTCTTGCTACTCTCTCCTTTGTTTGTCTTGCGCCGCCGTTGACTGGCTGGCACGCTGGTCACATACATAGAGGAGGAAGAGGTAAAAAAAAAAATAAACAAATAAAATAAATCATTCGTTTTCCATCATTTTTTCTTCACTCATTTGATAATATTATTTTGTTTTTCTGTTAATATTGTTTTGTGTATTTTATTCTTCAAATGGTAATAAGACACCTAGCATTACATTTCGTTTGAGCCTAGTGGCGTGCTAATCTGTTCCACTCCTTCACCGCCCCTACAACCTCTTGACACCCGGGAACAACAAGCAGACCACACCCGCTTACATCACCCACACAGACTCTTTGTCTATAACATAAACATCGCTCAGGCCCCACTGAATTCTGGACCCGCCACCCAACCCCACCCCCTACCCCGGACCCGCCCCGCCCTACCCCGCCTCGTCTGCTCGCCTTACCCACCACCCATCAGCGCTAACAGGAGTGTCATGTACGCCTAGTCCCGCAGGAAGGTGAGGGCCCTACACGACCTTAAAGTGCGAAGGACACGACCAACGTAACAAGGCGACCCATTAATCCAATTCCAGATGCGTGACTATCAAAACCATGAGAGAGGAACAGGAAGGGAAAGCATAACAAACGCGAGTTAGGTCCTCTCAAGGGCTACGTAGGTGGTGTGTGTGTGTGTGTGTGTGTGTGTGTGTGTGTGTGTGTGTGTGTGTGTGTGTGTGTGTGTGTGTGTGTGTGTGTTAGTAGTGGTAACCTAGGCCACAGTAACAAGTACCTCTTTGTTCCTCTCCCCTACACAGTCTCCCTCCTCCCTTCTCCCTCCTCTCTGCTCGTTCGCACATACTACTCCCATCCCTACCTCCCTTCCTCCCTTCCTCCCTCCCTCCCTCCCTCTCCTAATCCCTCCCTCCTTCAGTCTACAGTAGTGAGTGACCCAATGAGGCCAAAAAGCTTTAGATTGCTCCCCGTGCCCCCTCCACACACCGCTCCCGTGGTTCAGTGGTTAATGTCCCCACCTTCCACCCGGCAGTACGTGGGTTCGAACCTTGCTCAGGTCGCTAAGAATTTTTCACTGATAAGAAGCGGTTACTGTCCCCTGGAGGAAAAGGATGGCGGTGTGTGACAAGTGAGAGGTCTCAGTCTTACCCATAGATCCGTCTTTATGAGCTCTGAGCGTGTGATCCTCCAGACCATGATGAATAACACACACACACACACACACACACACCCACACCCACACACACACACACACACACACACACACACACACACAGGTCTGGTCAATTAATTTCATCGGATGTAAGTCAGTCACTGAGCCAAGCACATATAAATTGCTAACTCGTAAATGTAATAACTAAACTATTTCTCGTTCTGACCAATGTTTCCTCTTCAATGTGATCAAATATAAGATAGTATTTTGCGTTTCGACCAACATGTTCTTTGTGTTGTAACTCTCCCCCCCTCCATGCATGTACAATGTACCTATACAGTGGTAAAAAATGACACTTTAAGTTGAGCAATATGTGAAAGTGTTATCTTTCAATAAAACTACGAAATACATGCAGTGCCGCGGTGTGGTGTACAATATCCGATACTATCAGCAAAAGTCAATCGTAATAAACACCTCAAAACCTGTAACAATATTAAATTACATAATCTAGCAATATGCTTTTGTACTTATGGTATTTCACACTGGCTCAAGAAACAAGGAAAACAAGCCATAACAAAGATAGTATTAGCTATATGTATTTAAAGTATTCAAGTTTCTAACAGTAAGCTTGCTCAAGAAATAAACAAAATAGAATTTCAAATGTTACTCTTCCGCTAACGAGAAGTGTGTTGGGCAGCGAACCGGTCGTGTTTAAGCAGAACACAGGGCGGTGGCTGCTCCTGTTCCCTCTCCCTCTCCCTCTCCCACTCCCAATCCCTCTCTCAACAGGAAAGACATGCACTTCAGAGGCACAACAGGATAGGTATTGCCAGGAATATCACACTGATATGCATGCTGTTCTTTAATCTAGTTTGTCAAGGTGTAGTTTGCAATGAATTGACTTTTCATGGAAATATCACTGGAGGATTTCCAGATTGCTCACAAATTACTATTGTTTGCAGTTATGAACTTTTATTTAAATGTTGAATATCACAATTTTCTGACTTAAAAAGGCTACTTAACATTCTTCCGCCCAACACCTAAGCCCTCGGTACAGCAAGACGTGTTCTCCTTTTGGTGCTCCTGAGTATGGCATTTTATTCGACAATTCAGAGTCCGAAATGACCGCGGTGCTGCCCAGAGAACCTAGAAGCCCCTTACCTGTCACGGCCACGGCACCAAGAACCTTTGTGCCGGTAATGGCAGCCACCCCTCTCCCTCCCTCCCCTCTTCCTCACACTCCCCTCAGAATAGGAAACAGGAAATGCTTACAGTGTTATAAATGCTGACCATTTCTTTTTTTTTCAAAGTACATTTCTTTCCTAGTGTTAGTGTCGACATTGCGTATATTCATGATGAAATACAAAACATAGTCCAGGTCATCAATCACAAATATACTACTCACTGTACTGAACCGATCGCCTTTCCTCTACCCACTTCAATTCTCTCGTCCAGAAGGATGAGGGAATGGGAGGCGGTAGTTACAATGTGGTGCGGTGTGGCTGTGCACCACTTTTATTCAGGTTACTCTTGATCTCAACAGTGTAAGTTTTAGACATCAGCAACATACGAAAAGTTACCTATAGGGTTGTCAGTGTTAGCAAAGACCTACTTTTTATCATTGTCAACAACAGGATAATCAAAGGAGTAGATTTACACCATCCAATCGCATCATTCCGTGTTGAAGTGCGGCGGCGGCAACGCAGTGATTGGGTAAGTCGAGTGATAAAGTAGAGAAACCCGATGAAGGGAATGAGGGGCGCGAGGCCCCCACACCTGACGGGGAGATGAATCACGAGGAGCACCAAGGCGGATGATGAGAGTGGCAGCGACACCCCATAAGGCAGGTGTGTGTTGCAGAAGACGAGATGAGATGGGAGGAAATGAGGCAAAGGTCGCTGAGAGAATGTCGCGGCCTAACAAGGCACCGGAGGAGTCCTCCCACGTGACGAGGCGAGGAGCAACAGGCTGGTGGGGAGACTAACCAACTTGATTTGAGTTCCTGCCCCCGCAATATGGCTCTCCGTGGGCGGAAAGTTAGATAAGACTGATTAATTTGAACAGAGCAGCGCAGTGCGGATCCTGTGGAGATTGGCTGCTCTAATCCCAGTGCTGCCAGGCCATCATGCCGCCACTCACGCTCATTACCGACTCATACCACACCTAGTTACATTCAATGGAAAAGAAAATACACACAATTATATATGAATATATATATATATATATATATATATATATATATAATGTGTGTGTGTGTGTGTGTGTGTGTGTGTGTGTGTGTGTGTGTGTGTGTGTGTGTGTGTGTGTGTGTGTGTGTGTATGGTGGGGTGACGAAACAGATTCAAGGATCACTGAAACAGTCACGTTGAGCAGGAGGTGTATCAGTGTATCTTGCACTAATTGCCTTACGGACCCTGCAAGGCACTGGGTGTAATGGAGCAGGAGGCTCGTCGTGCAGCGGCGGGGCGGTGGTGACACTCAGGCTTTAGTTCCGTCGTGGAGACACGAACCCTAACCTGCCAGACTGGTTTCTCATTGCTCGATAAGTTAGCAGTCGTTAATGTTTTGCAGAATTTTGGGTGGTATGTTTCTCCTGTACTTAACGACATGATCCTATCAACTGCCAGGAACACCGAAACTAGATTAAGGTTAAGCACATGAGCTGATGTGATGTGTAGGGGATGAGGTGGCCAAGCGTTCAGCCACCAGGAGTGGTTCAGCTTGTAAGTGCAGGCTGATAGTTGAATTTTCGTCAGTTGTTAAGTGATCTAAAATCATTCAATTGTAACTACATACATATATTTTTATTGCAACCTCGGACGAATGGAACACCTAGTAATGGCGTAAACCTTCAAAGGCACTACTAATATCAACACGTGTAATCTTTATAGACAGTCATCGGTACTGACGTTTAGGAATATATAACTATTAGAAGGGGAGAAGAAAAGTTTTCTTTGTGACATTCCAGTTCAGACAAGTACGGTGCTTTAGTGAATATCATTATAATGGAGACGTGATATAACAATGTCACCTGCACATAAGTTTACGACAGCTGCATGACGGCTTCAGGTTGGCGATAATAAATAAACCCAATAAACTACATGAAAAATTATGATGATTGACAACATTTGGCGTCAAGGTTCATCTGGTTCATCAATCATCAGCACCAAAACATTGTTCCTCCCCACCAGAGCCTGCCATCAATTCTCCCAGCGCAAGAAAACGAATGGTCCAGTTGACACACTAAACATAATACACTTTTCCAGGTGTTTCTGAGTTACTCAAGGGTAGGTTGCTGATTTCAATGGAATGTATAACTACTAATAATGAAGCTGTGTTGGTGTGCGCAGAACATGTATCATATTGAGGAAGTTTGCATTCTCAGGACCCAGCAAGTAGTGCATCGACATCAACTTCCTTCATATAAGTGACTCATAAAACATGGTGGCTCTATTCTCAAAAAATGTGGGAAAACAAAATCATGTGACGATGTGTTGCACAGCTTTACGTTCTGTGCGCAAAACATCAAAAACATGTGAGCGTCGAGAATCTCAAAATGTCAGGGGACTCGCTTTGACTTACACTAAACAGCTTATCGTCAGTAGGCCGATGTAACGTTTCGCTTCACCATTGCATATTACAAATGTTTGCACCATAACATTTAAATACTTCTATGTATTCGACTCTCATTTGTAACCACTCTAGGAACAAGGTATTTCAAACTTTCTCATACCCTTTCATATTAATGTACTACTAATATTAATTATATAAATTATACGCTATACAATCTTAGCTACCTTTCACCTTCACAATTGTTCCCTTCTCAACCCAGCCCAGCCCCGTCCAACCCAACCCAGCCCAGCCCCGTCCAGCCCAGCCCAGCCCAGACCAGCCCAGCCCAGCCCAGCCCAGCCCAGCCCAGCCCAGCCCAGTCCAGCCCAGCCCAGCCCACTCTAGCCCAGTCCAGCCCAGCCCAGCCCAGGCCAGCCCAGCCCAGCCCACTCTAGCCCAGTCCAGCCCAGCCCAGCCCAGCCCAGCCCAGCCCAGCTCAGCCCAGCCCAGCTAACCCAGCCCAGCCCTGCCATGGCCGGCCCGTGGCAGCTCATGATCGCCGCAGTATTACCACCGCCATGCCGGACTCGCCCTATAAACGTGTGCAGGCAGGCGATAAATCCCTCAATACGATTTTATGGAAATGGGAAAGAAAATATGCAGCTCCATTTTTACCGACAATCATCTGTATTCATGATGGGTCGAGGCTTCCATTTTACAACGCATCCTATACACGTGATCCACCTTACTCTCAAAACTAACAAGTAAAAAAACGAGGGAGGAAAATGAATAATGATCTCTTTAAAAAATTCACTATTTATCGCATCCTTAGTAATGAGTCTGAAGAGCAGCTGCATTCTATTAATTATGTGGACTAGTTAAACACACATATGTACGGGAGTAATTCATGTTCTTTTTTTATGTTTCATGCATACTCACAACATTGACTGGAAACTGTTCAATGTGATATTAACCCATTCAGTTCTTGCGGCACACCATATGTGCCAGCAGCGTCTCCCTCTCCTGTGTTTGCGGCACGACGTCTGTGCCAAGATCTTTATATCATTCCCATGCATATACATATGATGTATAGGCCAGTGTAACAACTTTAAATAAATATTAAGTTTAATTTTACTGCGTAATTATTAGTCATAGAACAAATATTCATAATATCAGTTTTACAGTTTAATTAGGTGTATCAGATGCTGCAATGATATTTCCAATATCTCTAATAGCTCTCGGGAAAATGAGGAGGAAAGTCATGTTTATATATATATATATTAAGTTTCATTTTACTGCGTAATTATTAGTCATAGAACAAATATTCATAATGACAGTTGTACAGTTTAATTTAGTCTATCAGATGCTGCAATGATATTTCCAATATCTCTAATAGCTTTCGGGAAAATGAGGAGGAAAGTCATGTTTTTATATAAATATTAAGATTCATTTTACTGCGTAATTATTAGTCATAAAACAAATATTCATAATGACAGTTGTACAGTTTAATTAGGTGTGTCAGATGCCTCAATGATATTTCCAATATCTCTAATAGCTTTCGGGAAAATGAGGAGGAAAGTCATGTTTTTATATAAATATTAAGTTTATTTTTACTGCGTAATTATTAGTCATAAAACAAATATTCAAAAAGACAGTTGTACAGTTTGATTAGGTGTATCAGATGCTGCAATGATATTTCAAATATTTCTAATATCTTTCGGGAAAATGAGGAGGAAAGTAATATTTTTATATAAATATAAGGTTTCATTTTACTGCGTTATTATTAGTCATAGAACAAATATTCATAACATCAGTTGTACAGTTTAATTAGGTGTATCAGATGCTGCAATGATATTTCCAATATCTTTGATAGCTTTCGAGAAAATAAGGAGGAAATTCATGTTTTTAAATAAATATTAAGTTTCATTTTACTGCGTAATTATTAGTCATAAAACATATATTCATAATGACAGTTTTACAGTTTAATTAGGTGTATCAAAATCTGCAATGATATTTCCAATATCTCTAATAGCTTTCGGGAAAATGAAGAGGAAAGTCATGTTTTTATATAAATATTAAGTTTCATTTTACTGCGTAATTATTAGTCATAGAACAAATATTCATAATTTAAGTTTTAGAGTTTAATTAGGTCTATCAGATACTGCAATGATATTTCCAATATCTCTAATAGCTTTCGAGAAAATGACGAGGAAATTCATGTTTTTATATAAATATTAAGTTTCATTTTACTGCGTAATTACTAGTCATAGAACAAATATTCATAATATCAGTAGTACAGTTTAATTAAATCTATCAGATGCTGCAATTATATTTCCAATATCTCTAATAGCTTTCAAGAAAATGACGAGGAAAGTCATGTTTTTATATAAAAATACGGTTTTATTTTCCTGCGTAATAATTAGTCATAGACAAAATATTCATAATATCAGTTATACAGTTGAAATAGGTGTATCAGATGATGCAATGATATTTCCAATATCTCTAATAGCTTTCGAGAAAACGAGGAAGCAAGTAATTTTAAAAAAAGTAAAATTCAGTATTTATTAGTAATAGTGAAAATATTCATAATGACAGTAGTAGATTTTAATTAGGTCTATCAGATGCTGCAATGATATTTCCAATATCTCTAATAGCTTTCGAGAAAATGAGGAGTAAAATCATGTTTTTATATAAATATTAAGATTCATTTTACTATGTAATTATTAGTCTTAGAACAAATATTCATATTGAGAGTTGTACAGTTTAATTAGGTGTATCAGATGCTTCAATGATATTTCCAATATCTCTAATAGTTTTCGAGAAAATGAGGAGGAAAGTCATGTTTTTATATAAAAATTAAGTTTAATTTTACTGCGTAATTATTAGTCATAGAACAAATATTCATAATGACAGTTGTACAGTTTAATTAGGTGTATCAGATGCGTCAATGATATTTCCAATATCTCTAGTAGCTTTCAAAAAAAGGGGAGGAAAGTCATGTTTTTATATAAATATTAAGTTTCATTTTAATGCGTAACTATTAGTCATAGAACAAATATTCATAATGACAGTTGTACAGTTTAATTAGGTGTATTAGATGCTGCATTGATATTTCCAATATCTCTAATAGCTTTCGAGAAAATGAGGAGGAAATTCATGTTTTTATATAAATATTAAGTTTCATTTTACTGCGTAATTACTAGTCATAGAAAAAATATTCATAATATCAGTTGTACAGTTTAATTATGTCTATCAGATGCTGCAATTATATTTTCAATATCTCTAATAGCTTTCGAGAAAATGACGAGGTAAATCATGTTTTTATATAAAAATACGGTTTTATTTTACTGCGTAATTATTAGTCATAGAACAAATATTCATAATATCAGTTGTACAGTTGAATTAGGTGTATCAGATGATGCAATGATATTTCCAATATCTCTAATAGCTTTCGAGAAAACGAGGAAGAAAGTAATTTTAAAAAAAGTAAAATTCAGTATTTATTAGTACTAGTGAAAATATTCATAATGACAGTAGTAGATTTTAATCAGGTTTATCAGATGCTGCAATGATATTTCCAATTTCTCTAATAGCTTTCGAGAAAATGAGGAGGAATGTCATGTTTTTATATAAATATATAGTTTCATTTTACTGCGTAATTATTAGTCATAAAACAAATATTCATAATGAGAGTTGTAGAGTTTAAATAGGTCTATCAGATGCTGCAGTGATATTTCATATATCTCTAATAGCTTTCGAGAAAATGAGGAGGAAAATAATGTTTTTATATAAATATTAAGTTTCATTTTACTGCGTAATTATTAGTCATAGAACAAATATTCATAATGTCAGGTTTATAGTTTAATTAGGTCTATCAGATGCTGCAGTGATATTTCCAATATCTCTAATAGCTTTCGAGAAAATGAGGAAAGTCATGTTTTTATATAAATATTAAGTTTCATTTTACTGAGTAATTATTAGTCATAGAACAAATATTCATAATGACAGATGTACAGTTTAATTAGGTGTATCAGATACTGTAATGATATTTCCAATATCTCTAATAGCTTTCAACAAAATGAGGAGGAAAGTCATGTTTTTAAATAAATATTAAGTTTAATTTTACTGCGTAATTGTTAGTCATAGAACAAATATTCATAATGACAGTTGTACAGTTTAATTAAGTGTATCAGATGCTGCAATGATATTTCCAATATCTCTAATAGCTTTCGGGAAAATGAGGAGGAAATTCATATTTTTAAATATATATTAAGTTTCATTTTACTGCGTAATTATTAGTCATAGAGCAAATATTAATAATGACATTTATACAGTTTAATTAGCTGTATCAGCTGCTGCAATGATATTTCCAATATCTCTAATAACTTTCAAGAAAATGAGGAGGAAAGTAATGTTTTTAAATAAATATTAAGTTTCATTTTACTGCGTAATTATTAGTCATAGAACAAATATTCATAATATCAGTTGTACAATTTAATTAGTTCTATCAGATGCTGTAATTATATTTCCAATATCTCTAATAGCTTTCAAGAAAATGACGAGGAAAGTCATGTTTTTATATAAAAATACGGTTTTATTTTACTGCGTAATTATTAGTCATAGAACAAATATTCATAATACCAGTTGTACAGTTGAAATAAGTGTATCAGATGATGCAATGATATTTCTAATATCTCTAATAGCTTTCGAGAAAACGAGGAAGAAAGTAATTTTAAAAAAAGTAAAATTCAGTATTTATTAGTACTAGTGAAAATATTCATAATGACAGTAGTAGATTTTAATTAGGTCTATCAGGTGCTGCAATGATATTTCCAATATCTCTAATAGCTTTCGAGAAAATGAGGAGTAAAATCATGTTTTTATAAAAATATTAAGTTTCATTTTACTGCGTAATTATTAGTCATAAAACATATATTCATAATGACAGTTTTACAGTTTAATTAGGTGTATCAAAATCTGCAATGATATTTCCAATATCTCTAATAGCTTTCGGGAAAATGAAGAGGAAAGTCATGTTTTTATATAAATATTAAGTTTCATTTTACTGCGTAATTATTAGTCATAGAACAAATATTCATAATTTAAGTTTTAGAGTTTAATTAGGTCTATCAGATACTGCAATGATATTTCCAATATCTCTAATAGCTTTCGAGAAAATGACGAGGAAATTCATGTTTTTATATAAATATTAAGTTTCATTTTACTGCGTAATTACTAGTCATAGAACAAATATTCATAATATCAGTAGTACAGTTTAATTAGGTCTATCAGATGCTGCAATTATATTTCCAATATCTCTAATAGCTTTCAAGAAAATGACGAGGAAAGTCATGTTTTTATATAAAAATACGGTTTTATTTTCCTGCGTAATAATTAGTCATAGAAAAAATATTCATAATATCAGTTATACAGTTGAAATAGGTGTATCAGATGATGCAATGATATTTCCAATATCTCTAATAGCTTTCGAGAAAACGAGGAAGAAAGTAATTTTAAAAAAAGTAAAATTCAGTATTTATTAGTACTAGTGAAAATATTCATAATGACAGTAGTAGATTTTAATTAGGTCTATCAGATGCTGCAATGATATTTCCAATATCTCTAATAGCTTTCGAGAAAATGAGGAGTAAAATCATGTTTTTATATAAATATTAAGATTCATTTTACTATGTAATTATTAGTCTTAGAACAAATATTCATATTGAGAGTTGTACAGTTTAATTAGGTGTATCAGATGCTGCAATGATATTTCCAATATCTCTAATAGTTTTCGAGAAAATGAGGAGGAAAGTCATGTTTTTATATAAAAATTAAGTTTAATTTTACTGCGTAATTATTAGTCATAGAACAAATATTCATAATGATAGTTGTACAGTTTAATTAGGTGTATCAGATGCGTCAATGATATTTCCAATATCTCTAGTAGCTTTCAAAAAAAGGGGAGGAAAGTCATGTTTTTATATAAATATTAAGTTTCATTTTAATGCGTAATTATTAGTCATAGAACAAATATTCATAATGACAGTTGTACAGTTTAATTAGGTGTATTAGATGCTGCATTGATATTTCCAATATCTCTAATAGCTTTCGAGAAAATGAGGAGGAAATTCATGTTTTTATATAAATATTAAGTTTCATTTTACTGCGTAATTACTAGTCATAGAAAAAATATTCATAATATCAGTTGTACAGTTTAATTATGTCTATCAGATGCTGCAATTATATTTTCAATATCTCTAATAGCTTTCGAGAAAATGACGAGGTAAATCATGTTTTTATATAAAAATACGGTTTTATTTTACTGCGTAATTATTAGTCATAGAACAAATATTCATAATATCAGTTGTATAGTTGAATTAGGTGTATCAGATGATGCAATGATATTTCCAATATCTCTAATAGCTTTCGAGAAAACGAGGAAAAAAGTAATTTTAAAAAAAGTAAAATTCAGTATTTATTAGTACTAGTGAAAATATTCATAATGACAGTAGTAGATTTTAATCAGGTTTATCAGATGCTGCAATGATATTTCCAATTTCTCTAATAGCTTTCGAGAAAATGAGGAGGAATGTCATGTTTTTATATAAATATATAGTTTCATTTTACTGCGTAATTATTAGTCATAAAACAAATATTCATAATGAGAGTTGTAGAGTTTAAATAGGTCTATCAGATGCTGCAGTGATATTTCATATATCTCTAATAGCTTTCGAGAAAATGAGGAGGAAAATAATGTTTTTATATAAATATTAAGTTTCATTTTACTGCGTAATTATTAGTCATAGAACAAATATTCATAATGTCAGGTTTATAGTTTAATTAGGTCTATCAGATGCTGCAGTGATATTTCCAATATCTCTAATAGCTTTCGAGAAAATGAGGAAAGTCATGTTTTTATATAAATATTAAGTTTCATTTTACTGAGTAATTATTAGTCATAGAACAAATATTCATAATGACAGATGTACAGTTTAATTAGGTGTATCAGATACTGTAATGATATTTCCAATATCTCTAATAGCTTTCAACAAAATGAGGAGGAAAGTCATGTTTTTAAATAAATATTAAGTTTAATTTTACTGCGTAATTGTTAGTCATAGAACAAATATTCATAATGACAGTTGTACAGTTTAATTAAGTGTATCAGATGCTGCAATGATATTTCCAATATCTCTAATAGCTTTCGGAAAAATGAGGAGGAAATTCATATTTTTAAATAAATATTAAGTTTCATTTTACTGCGTAATTATTAGTCATAGAACAAATATTAATAATGACATTTATACAGTTTAATTAGCTGTATCAGCTGCTGCAATGATATTTCCAATATCTCTAATAACTTTCAAGAAAATGAGGAGGAAAGTAATGTTTTTAAATAAATATTAAGTTTCATTTTACTGCGTAATTATTAGTCATAGAACAAATATTCATAATATCAGTTGTACAATTTAATTAGTTCTATCAGATGCTGTAATTATATTTCCAATATCTCTAATAGCTTTCAAGAAAATGACGAGGAAAGTCATGTTTTTATATAAAAATACGGTTTTATTTTACTGCGTAATTATTAGTCATAGAACAAATATTCATAATACCAGTTGTACAGTTGAAATAAGTGTATCAGATGATGCAATGATATTTCTAATATCTCTAATAGCTTTCGAGAAAACGAGGAAGAAAGTAATTTTAAAAAAAGTAAAATTCAGTATTTATTAGTACTAGTGAAAATATTCATAATGACAGTAGTAGATTTTAATTAGGTCTATCAGGTGCTGCAATGATATTTCCAATATCTCTAATAGCTTTCGAGAAAATGAGGAGTAAAATCATGTTTTTATAAAAATATTAAGTTTCATTTTACTGCGTAATTATTAGTCATAAAACATATATTCATAATGACAGTTTTACAGTTTAATTAGGTGTATCAAAATCTGCAATGATATTTCCAATATCTCTAATAGCTTTCGGGAAAATGAAGAGGAAAGTCATGTTTTTATATAAATATTAAGTTTCATTTTACTGCGTAATTATTAGTCATAGAACAAATATTCATAATTTAAGTTTTAGAGTTTAATTAGGTCTATCAGATACTGCAATGATATTTCCAATATCTCTAATAGCTTTCGAGAAAATGACGAGGAAATTCATGTTTTTATATAAATATTAAGTTTCATTTTACTGCGTAATTACTAGTCATAGAACAAATATTCATAATATCAGTAGTACAGTTTAATTAGGTCTATCAGATGCTGCAATTATATTTCCAATATCTCTAATAGCTTTCAAGAAAATGACGAGGAAAGTCATGTTTTTATATAAAAATACGGTTTTATTTTCCTGCGTAATAATTAGTCATAGAAAAAATATTCATAATATCAGTTATACAGTTGAAATAGGTGTATCAGATGATGCAATGATATTTCCAATATCTCTAATAGCTTTCGAGAAAACGAGGAAGAAAGTAATTTTAAAAAAAGTAAAATTCAGTATTTATTAGTACTAGTGAAAATATTCATAATGACAGTAGTAGATTTTAATTAGGTCTATCAGATGCTGCAATGATATTTCCAATATCTCTAATAGCTTTCGAGAAAATGAGGAGTAAAATCATGTTTTTATATAAATATTAAGATTCATTTTACTATGTAATTATTAGTCTTAGAACAAATATTCATATTGAGAGTTGTACAGTTTAATTAGGTGTATCAGATGCTGCAATGATATTTCCAATATCTCTAATAGTTTTCGAGAAAATGAGGAGGAAAGTCATGTTTTTATATAAAAATTAAGTTTAATTTTACTGCGTAATTATTAGTCATAGAACAAATATTCATAATGACAGTTGTACAGTTTAATTAGGTGTATCAGATGCGTCAATGATATTTCCAATATCTCTAGTAGCTTTCAAAAAAAGGGGAGGAAAGTCATGTTTTTATATAAATATTAAGTTTCATTTTAATGCGTAATTATTAGTCATAGAACAAATATTCATAATGACAGTTGTACAGTTTAATTAGGTGTATTAGATGCTGCATTGATATTTCCAATATCTCTAATAGCTTTCGAGAAAATGAGGAGGAAATTCATGTTTTTATATAAATATTAAGTTTCATTTTACTGCGTAATTACTAGTCATAGAAAAAATATTCATAATATCAGTTGTACAGTTTAATTATGTCTATCAGATGCTGCAATTATATTTTCAATATCTCTAATAGCTTTCGAGAAAATGACGAGGTAAATCATGTTTTTATATAAAAATACGGTTTTATTTTACTGCGTAATTATTAGTCATAGAACAAATATTCATAATATCAGTTGTACAGTTGAATTAGGTGTATCAGATGATGCAATGATATTTCCAATATCTCTAATAGCTTTCGAGAAAACGAGGAAGAAAGTAATTTAAAAAAAGTAAAATTCAGTATTTATTAGTACTAGTGCAAATATTCATAATGACAGTAGTAGATTTTAATCAGGTTTATCAGATGCTGCAATGATATTTCCAATTTCTCTAATAGCTTTCGAGAAAATGAGGAGGAATGTCATGTTTTTATATAAATATATAGTTTCATTTTACTGCGTAATTATTAGTCATAAAACAAATATTCATAATGAGAGTTGTAGAGTTTAAATAGGTCTATCAGATGCTGCAGTGATATTTCATATATCTCTAATAGCTTTCGAGAAAATGAGGAGGAAAATAATGTTTTTATATAAATATTAAGTTTCATTTTACTGCGTAATTATTAGTCATAGAACAAATATTCATAATGTCAGGTTTATAGTTTAATTAGGTCTATCAGATGCTGCAGTGATATTTCCAATATCTCTAATAGCTTTCGAGAAAATGAGGAAAGTCATGTTTTTATATAAATATTAAGTTTCATTTTACTGAGTAATTATTAGTCATAGAACAAATATTCATAATGACAGATGTACAGTTTAATTAGGTGTATCAGATACTGTAATGATATTTCCAATATCTCTAATAGCTTTCAACAAAATGAGGAGGAAAGTCATGTTTTTAAATAAATATTAAGTTTAATTTTACTGCGTAATTGTTAGTCATAGAACAAATATTCATAATGACAGTTGTACAGTTTAATTAAGTGTATCAGATGCTGCAATGATATTTCCAATATCTCTAATAGCTTTCGGGAAAATGAGGAGGAAATTCATATTTTTAAATATATATTAAGTTTCATTTTACTGCGTAATTATTAGTCATAGAGCAAATATTAATAATGACATTTATACAGTTTAATTAGCTGTATCAGCTGCTGCAATGATATTTCCAATATCTCTAATAACTTTCAAGAAAATGAGGAGGAAAGTAATGTTTTTAAATAAATATTAAGTTTCATTTTACTGCGTAATTATTAGTCATAGAACAAATATTCATAAAATCAGTTGTACAATTTAATTAGTTCTATCAGATGCTGTAATTATATTTCCAATATCTCTAATAGCTTTCAAGAAAATGACGAGGAAAGTCATGTTTTTATATAAAAATACGGTTTTATTTTACTGCGTAATTACTAGTCATAGAACAAATATTCATAATACCAGTTGTACAGTTGAAATAAGTGTATCAGATGATGCAATGATATTTCTAATATCTCTAATAGCTTTCGAGAAAACGAGGAAGAAAGTAATTTTTAAAAAAGTAAAATTCAGTATTTATTAGTACTAGTGAAAATATTCATAATGACAGTAGTAGATTTTAATTAGGTCTATCAGGTGCTGCAATGATATTTCCAATATCTCTAATAGCTTTCGAGAAAATGAGGAGTAAAATCATGTTTTTATAAAAATATTAAGTTTCATTTTACTGCGTAATTATTAGTCATAAAACATATATTCATAATGACAGTTTTACAGTTTAATTAGGTGTATCAAAATCTGAAATGATATTTCCAATATCTCTAATAGCTTTCGGGAAAATGAAGAGGAAAGTCATGTTTTTATATAAATATTAAGTTTCATTTTACTGCGTAATTATTAGTCATAGAACAAATATTCATAATTTAAGTTTTAGAGTTTAATTAGGTCTATCAGATACTGCAATGATATTTCCAATATCTCTAATAGCTTTCGCGAGAATGACGAGGAAATTCATGTTTTTATATAAATATTAAGTTTCATTTTACTGCGTAATTACTAGTCATAGAACAAATATTCATAATATCAGTAGTACAGTTTAATTAGGTCTATCAGATGCTGCAATTATATTTCCAATATCTCTAATAGCTTTCAAGAAAATGATGAGGAAAGTCATGTTTTTATATAAAAATACGGTTTTATTTTCCTGCGTAATAATTAGTCATAGAAAAAATATTCATAATATCAGTTATACAGTTGAAATAGGTGTATCAGATGATGCAATGATATTTCCAATATCTCTAATAGCTTTCGAGAAAACGAGGAAGAAAGTAATTTTAAAAAAAGTAAAATTCAATATTTATTAGTACTAGTGAAAATATTCATAATGACAGTAGTAGATTTTAATTAGGTCTATCAGATGCTGCAATGATATTTCCAATATCTCTAATAGCTTTCGAGAAAATGAGGAGTAAAATCATGTTTTTATATAAATATTAAGATTCATTTTACTATGTAATTATTAGTCTTAGAACAAATATTCATATTGAGAGTTGTACAGTTTAATTAGGTGTATCAGATGCTGCAATGATATTTCCAATATCTCTAATAGTTTTCGAGAAAATGAGGAGGAAAGTCATGTTTTTATATAAAAATTAAGTTTAATTTTACTGCGTAATTATTAGTCATAGAACAAATATTCATAATGACAGTTGTACAGTTTAATTTGGTGTATCAGATGCGTCAATGATATTTCCAATATCTCTAGTAGCTTTCAAAAAAAGGGGAGGAAAGTCATGTTTTTATATAAATATTAAGTTTCATTTTAATGCGTAATTATTAGTCATAGAACAAATATTCATAATGACAGTTGTACAGTTTAATTAGGTGTATTAGATGCTGCATTGATATTTCCAATATCTCTAATAGCTTTCGAGAAAATGAGGAGGAAATTCATGTTTTTATATAAATATTAAGTTTCATTTTACTGCGTAATTACTAGTCATAGAAAAAATATTCATAATATCAGTTGTACAGTTTAATTATGTCTATCAGATGCTGCAATTATATTTTCAATATCTCTAATAGCTTTCGAGAAAATGACGAGGTAAATCATGTTTTTATATAAAAATACGGTTTTATTTTACTGCGTAATTATTAGTCATAGAACAAATATTCATAATATCAGTTGTACAGTTGAATTAGGTGTATCAGATGATGCAATGATATTTCCAATATCTCTAATAGCTTTCGAGAAAACGAGGAAGAAAGTAATTTTAAAAAAAGTAAAATTCAGTATTTATTAGTACTAGTGCAAATATTCATAATGACAGTAGTAGATTTTAATCAGGTTTATCAGATGCTGCAATGATATTTCCAATTTCTCTAATAGCTTTCGAGAAAATGAGGAGGAATGTCATGTTTTTATATAAATATATAGTTTCATTTTACTGCGTAATTATTAGTCATAAAACAAATATTCATAATGAGAGTTGTAGAGTTTAAATAGGTCTATCAGATGCTGCAGTGATATTTCATATATCTCTAATAGCTTTCGAGAAAATGAGGAGGAAAATAATGTTTTTATATAAATATTAAGTTTCATTTTACTGCGTAATTATTAGTCATAGAACAAATATTCATAATGTCAGGTTTATAGTTTAATTAGGTCTATCAGATGCTGCAGTGATATTTCCAATATCTCTAATAGCTTTCGAGAAAATGAGGAAAGTCATGTTTTTATATAAATATTAAGTTTCATTTTACTGAGTAATTATTAGTCATAGAACAAATATTCATAATGACAGATGTACAGTTTAATTAGGTGTATCAGATACTGTAATGATATTTCCAATATCTCTAATAGCTTTCAACAAAATGAGGAGGAAAGTCATGTTTTTAAATAAATATTAAGTTTAATTTTACTGCGTAATTGTTAGTCATAGAACAAATATTCATAATGACAGTTGTACAGTTTAATTAAGTGTATCAGATGCTGCAATGATATTTCCAATATCTCTAATAGCTTTCGGGAAAATGAGGAGGAAATTCATATTTTTAAATAAATATTAAGTTTCATTTTACTGAGTAATTATTAGTCATAGAACAAATATTAATAATGACATTTATACAGTTTAATTAGCTGTATCAGCTGCTGCAATGATATTTCCAATATCTCTAATAACTTTCAAGAAAATGAGGAGGAAAGTAATGTTTTTAAATAAATATTAAGTTTCATTTTACTGCGTAGTTATTAGTCATAGAACAAATATTCATAATATCAGTTGTACAATTTAATTAGTTCTATCAGATGCTGTAATTATATTTCCAATATCTCTAATAGCTTTCAAGAAAATGACGAGGAAAGTCATGTTTTTATATAAAAATACGGTTTTATTTTACTGCGTAATTATTAGTCATAGAACAAATATTCATAATACCAGTTGTACAGTTGAAATAAGTGTATCAGATGATGTAATGATATTTCTAATATCTCTAATAGCTTTCGAGAAAACGAGGAAGAAAGTAATTTTAAAAAAAGTAAAATTCAGTATTTATTAGTACTAGTGAAAATATTCATAATGACAGTAGTAGATTTTAATTAGGTCTATCAGGTGCTGCAATGATATTTCCAATATCTCTAATAGCTTTCGAGAAAATGAGGAGTAAAATCATGTTTTTATATAAATATTAAGTTTCATTTTACTGCGTAATTATTAGTCTTAGAACAAATGATCATAATGAGAGTTGTACAGTTTAATTAGGTATATCAGATGCTACAATGATATTTCCAATATCTCTAATAGTTTTCGAGAAAATGAGGAGGAAAGTCATGTTTTTATATAAAAATTAAGTTTAATTTTACTGCGTAATTATTAGTCATAGAACAAATATTCATAATGACAGTTGTACAGTTTAATTTGGTGTATCAGGTGCGTCAATGATATTTCCAATATCTCTAGTAGCTTTCAATAAAAGGGGAGGAAAGTCATGTTTTTATATAAAAATTAAGTTTCATTTTAATGCGTAATTATTAGTCATAGAAGTAATATTCATAATGACAATTGTACAGTTTAATTAGGTGTATTAGATGCTGCATTGATATTTCCAATATCTCTAATAGCTTTCGAGAAAATGAGGAGGAAAGTCATGTTTTTATATAAATATAAAGTTTCATTTTACTGCGTAAATATTAGTCATAGAACAAATATTCATAATCTATGTTTTACAGTTTAATTAGGTCTATCAGATACTGCAATGATATTTCCAATATCTCTAATAGCTTTCGAGAAAATGAGGAGGAAATTCATGTTTTTATATAAATATTAAGTTTCATTTTACTGCGTAATTACTAGTCATAGAACAAATATTCATAATATCAGTTGTACAGTTTAATTAGGTCTATCAGATGCTGCAATTATATTTCATATATCTCTAATAGCTTTCGAGAAAATGACGAGGAAAATCATGTTTTTATATAAAAAAACGGTTTTATTTTACTGCGTAATTATTAGTCATAGAACAAATATTCATAATATCAGTTGTACAGTTGAAATAGGTGTATCAGATGATGCAATGATATTTCCAATATCTCTAATAGCTTTCGAGAAAATGAGGAGTAAAATCATGTTTTTATATAAATATTAAGTTTCATTTTACTGCGTAATTATTAGTCTTAGAACAAATATTCATAATGAGAGTTGTACAGTTTAATTAGGTGTATCAGATGCTGCAATGATATTTCCAATATCTCTAATAGTTTTCGAGAAAATGAGGAGGAAAGTCATGTTTTTATATAAAAATTAAGTTTAATTTTACTGCGTAATTATTAGTCATAGAACAAATATTCATAATGACAGTTGTAGAGTTTAATTTGGTGTATCAGATGCGTCAATGATATTTCCAATATCTTTAGTAGCTTTCAAAAAAAGGGGAGGAAAGTCATGTTTTTATATAAATATTAAGTTTAATTTTACTGCGTAATTATTAGTCATAGAACAAATATTCATAATGACAGTTGTACAGTTTAATTAGGTATATCAGATGCTGCAATGATATTTCCAATATCTCTAATAGCTTTCGGGAAAATGAGGAGGAAAGTCATGTTTTTATATAAATATAAAGTTTCATTTTACTGCGTTATTATTAGTCATAGAACAAATATTCATAATGACAGTAGTACAATTTATT
>JAPQNM010001424.1:60000-62477 GCA_029783475.1 Metacarcinus magister | reverse complement strand
CAACAGTTTGAATGACTCAACTATACCGCGGCCGACAACAGTGCCACTCACATCAGTGAAACAAAACAAGATATTCAAAAATTTTAGTATTAATTAATTAAAAAACAGCTTGGATCAGGGAAGTTGGGATCTGACCAACAATCTTTTTTCAAGCTCAAAGTACGTTTTTCCCTCATGGACAAAAAAAAAAAAGAAAGGAAAAAAAAAAAAAAGAAAAAAAAAAAAAAAAAAAAAAAGGGAAAATAAAGAAAAAAAGGGGAAGGAAAAAAAAAAAACATTCTGCACCCCCCCCACCCCCAAAAATAAAATAACCTTCACCCCCCCACCAAACCCACCTAAGCATACACGGCCACAGAAGATAGGGACTTGTTTAGGTTTTTTCCACATGAGTAGTATCCCTTTTTTTTCGACTTAAACAAATCCATGACCAATAAATAAAAATTAAAAAAAAAAAAAAGCGAGGGAAAAGACGGAAAAAAAAAAAAAAAAAAAAAAAAAAAAAAAAAAATAAAAAAAAAAAAAAAAAAAAAAAAAAAAAAAAAAAAAAAAAAAAAAAAAAAAAAAAAAAACGAAGAGGGGGACACATCCCTCTTATAACATAACCCTGCATGTGGATGCGGACATCGTGATAGATGATCATTAACCACCAGTCAATCGTAAAATTTTAAAAAAGAGAGGGGAGGAGAAAATCATACAAGATATGCTCAGATTGTGCTCTAAGCACTGATGCACACATGGAAAAAAGACCGGTATAGACCGAAAAAAAAAACCGATTAGAACAACCAAACAAAACAAAAAAAAAATATGCATCAACGTAATGGAGCACAGCGGACCTAGTATTACAAGTGCCAAGAGAAAAAGAAAATAAGGTAAAAGTAACGAGGCTGAGAACAAAAAAAAATTATTAAATGACGAAAACAAAAAAGAAGGGGAAAAAGAAGGATCGCTTGAGGAAAAGAAGAAAAAAGGAAGAAAAAAGGAGGGAAAAAACTTACAGCCAGGGCAATTCACACTTCAGAAAAAAACATTCAACATATTTTAACATATTTATTTAAACCAAGAAATTATGAATTCTAGCGAGGGTGGGGTAAAGAGAGGCCACCAGCCAGACCCCACAAATCTTAACATCGTATGTTACATGCACACCTTGTAAACATCAAACAAACCACCAAGCTTCTCTATAAACAAGGAGATAAACATCCTTCTTCAAACTGAACAACTTACCAGAAGTTTTTTTGGGCATAGAAATAGTTTTCAATGTTGACCTCTGGGTTGAAAAACCCTCCCTTATTAGGTTTAGACATTTTTTGAATATTGCAAACGAGCAAACATAGTAGTATCAACAAATAATAAAAGGAAATACAGAGGAGGAGACATGGAAGAAAAAAGAAACTTAGTTTGACCGCAGAGGGGGGAGGAAGGAGGAGAAGGAGAGAGCAGCGTGGTTATTAAAGATTAACAGTTTGAAGTGGTTGGAAGAAAAGACGGACATGAGGGAAAAGAAAAAGGGGGGAAAAGGCAAGAGAAAAAAAGGAAATAGAAGGGAGAGAAAGGGGGAAAAGAATAGGGGGGGGGGGGGGAAAAAGGAAAGGGGGGAAAGAGAAGGAAACAAGACAGAATGGGGAAAAAAAAAAAAAAAGGAAAAAGAGGTGGAAACAAAAAGGAAAGGGGGAAAAAAAAAAAGAAAGGGAGGAAAAAAAAAAAAAAAGAAAAAAAGGGAGGAAAGGAAAGGGTTAGGATAAACCCTATTAAATACAAATTGGATATTCTTTACCTCAAAGGGAGAGCGTGGTTGTGTAAAAGATATAGGAAAATATAGGTATTAACGATTTATTGTTCCTTACCACCATAGGATGGCCCTAAAACAACCCTAACACTTATCAAGTCAATTGAGAAGAAAAATACAAATAACATACACAGAACAAAATAACAGAAGACAAAGAGTACATAAGCATAAATAACAACACAATGACCTTCACGAGTCGTTTGCAATAATGGATGCAGAAAAAATAAAGAGTAGAAAAGTGGGTTGTTACAGGAGAGGACCACCACACCAAATGAGAGAGGCAAAGTGGAGAAAAGGGAGGAAAGTAAAAGGAGAAAGAAAGAGGAGTAGGAAAAGAGATGAAGAAAGGAGGAGGGAGGCACTACATCCGCAATAATATATATATAAACAAAAATTTTCACTCCACCATTTAATATGTTATTTGTTATATTTTCAATTGTCTTAAAAAAGTACGTTACATACCAGCATAACGTCCACAGCTGGAAAAAAGACAACACACAATCTGCTTACGTAACACCTACAAAGTAATTGACCCAGATGTTATACTAAGATATGTCGCGGCGTAAAAAACAACGAAAATATAAAGATTTACGGCTACTCCACCTATTCTATAAACACTAGTGAAGAACAACATGATGGTTCCGCCCATCTTAGTTATTAAAACTAACATAAAACACAAGATAAAGGACGA
>JAPQNM010001424.1:0-52500 GCA_029783475.1 Metacarcinus magister | reverse complement strand
TATACTGTTCCTGCCCTGTATGAATTTCCCTAACTATGCTATTATAATGCAATCCTACCTCAATGTTTTGATCTTCCTCTCTGCCTACTCCTATTCCCTCCCAATCTATACTCTGGAGGTGGTATCTGAGGCCCTGGTAATTGGCTTTTCTAAAATCTGGTACTAAAGCAGTGTTTTGTTCTACATCCCTCTTTGCATTAATCTTGATTCTAATTTCATGGTGGTCACTAACATCAAATCTCGCTCCTATCTCAACCTGACTGACCAAAGTTTCATTATTCGTGAAGACCAGATCTAAAATATTTCCCTGTCGCGTTGGTTCCCTTACAAGTTGTATGAAAAAACCACCCTGGATGACATTTAAGAATTCCTCCGAGGTCCCGTCTCCTGTCATACTATCCCAGTCTATTCTCCTATAATTAAAGTCCCCCATAATGCACACATTATTATACCTAGATGCCCTTGCAAGCTCCTGCATCAGGGGTGCACTAGCTGCTTCGTCTAAATCCGGAGGCCTATATATAATCCCTACAACTAACTTTTTCCCTCCTATAATAATGTCAATCCATAATGATTCCGTATTCCTATCTGTTTTTATTGTGGTATTGACATAGCTATTTGATGTGTTTCTAACGTACAGTGCTACACCTCCTTTCCTCCCTTCTCTATCCTTGTGAAAAAAAAGTGTACCCATCTATTTCTACTTCAGGTAAGAAATGTTTGCCTGCAATATCTAACCAAGTTTCTGTAATACCTATAATATCTAACTCTTCTACACATGCGATACCTCTAAGTGTGTCTATCTTATTTATTACACTTCTACTGTTTGTATAAAACACTAAGTTCATGTACCTCCCTCTCTTCACCCCGTCTTTTCTCACTATTACCCTTATCGAGAGAGAGAGAGAGAGAGAGAGAGAGAGAGAGAGAGAGAGAGAGAGAGAGAGAGAGAGAGAGAGAGAGAGAGAGAGAGAGAGAGAGAGAGAGAGAGAGAGAGAATATCAACTAATAAATTAAGCAACAATAACAACAAAAAATTACGATAATAATACTACCATCAACACTAACAACAACGACAGTGATAACAATAATAATGATAATCATAACAATGACAATGATAATAATAATAATAATAATAATAATAATAATAATAATAATAATAATAATAATGATAATAATAATAATAATAATAATAATAATAATAATAATAATAATAATAATAATAATAATAATAATAATAATAATAATAATAATAATAAATAATGAGAATATGTTTTCACCAACAGAAGAGCCACACAACCCTTTACAAGTTACTGAAAACGACCTCTATGAACCTTTTCCCATCTAGAACTAAACGTAGGGGGAGAGAGAGAGAAAGAGAGAGAGAGAGAGAGAGAGAGAGAGAGAGAGAGAGAGAGAGAGAGAGAGAGAGAGAGAGAGAGAGAGAGAGAGAGAGAGAAAGAGAGTGAGTGAGTGAGTGGGTGTGTGTGTGTGTGTGTGCGTGTGTGTGTGTGTGTGTGTGTGTGTGTGTGTGTGTGTGTGTGTGTGTGTGTGTGTGTGTGTGTGTGTGTGTGTGTGTGTGTGTGTGTGTGTGTGTGTGTGTGTGTGTGTGTTATCTGATGACTGTATAATCTATATGTGTTTTTCTTTTATTTCCTTGAGACTTGTCTCCTTGATCGGTTTTCTTCCTAAGTCAGCTTTATTTACGCATTTCTTTACTGTATTCATCCACGGGTCTCCACACACCATCTTCTCTTGCATTATTCTTTTTATCAACTCATTTTTCTCTCCTTCCAAACCATACTTGAAATATTTTATGTATCCTTCTATTATTCTTCTATGCATACGTGAGGCTAATATTTCTCCTTTCAATGTTGGTACTTGGGCGTATCTTGGTGCCCCTAGTATGTATCTATATACACTATTTTATATATTTTTTTGATTCTTCTAGTTCAGATTTTGTAAATTGGATGACATTTGTTCCGTGTAGTATGATGATGGCTCTTACCTCTTCCTCTTCTTCTTCTTCCTTTGACCTGTTATGCTTCCCCAGTGTTGCCAGTGGGAAAAACAATAACTTACCATTACCAATGCTCGAAACGTAAAAAAAAGTACCACATGACAGAAAAAAAGTATAAAAAAAAGAATCCATTACTGATTTTTATAAGATATATTTTATAATGAAGATATTATTATATATTATGAAATCCTTGATAATCATAATTAAAATTAAGACAACATCTTACGCCGGGCAGCAACGAAGAGTGTCTACAGTCTGCTGCAACATGATTGTGTGCTAAAAGAGAGAGAGAGAGAGAGAGAGAGAGAGAGAGAGAGAGAGAGAGAGAGAGAGAGAGAGAGAGAGAGAGAGAGAGAGAGAGAGAAAGAGAAAGAGAAAGAGAGAGAGAGAGAGAGAGAGAGAGAGAGAGAGAGAAAGAGAAAGAGAAAGAGAGAGAGAGAGAGAGAGAGAGAGAGAGAGAGAGAGAGAGAGAGAGAGAGAGAGAGAGAGAGAGAGAGAGAGAGAGAGAGAGAGAGAGAGAGAGAGAGAGAGAGAGAAAATACATTAGAAGACCGATTGGTCTATAACTAAGATAACTACTACAAAAACACTAAGAGTTTGAGAACATTCCATTGTCATTATACTATAACGCAATAGAACAGGCGCTTTCTGTTCTTTCTTTAGTACTGTCTACAGTTTTTACGTAAACCTCATACTTTTCGAGTTATTAAATAAAACGTGATTTCGAGAAAAAATGCCAAGGAGTGTATGTAGCTACCCACGACAATGGCTTTGACAATTATTTCTTTTTTACAGATTCAAATTTCACTAAAATTGGTCTATAAAGTGTCTACTGCCTGAAAAACACGAATCTGGACTCAGTCTTAATATCAATCCTATAGTAATTACACTAGAGCGTCGAAACCAAGGATCTTATACAGAAGGATATACAGCCCAACGTTATAGTTTAGATGACGGTCGACGGTGGCGCCATCTGACAGGATACAGCTGCGACACACTTTTTCCTCGGCAATCTACATTGGATTCGCATATCCTTCTGTATAAGATCCTTGGTCGAAACAGTCACCGCTGTCCGCCTGCCGGCCTTGTTGACAGGTGCATGCAGGGCGAGACTTGGACCATGGTAGGTGGTGTGAGAAAATCGTTTCCCCTATACGTCCTAATGGTTACTATACCTGGGTTCATGTTAGTTTGGTCATTATTCTAAATTCAAGATGATTGCCTCAATATATCTTCTTATTGCCTATTGAAGATGTACAACTTTAATTCATATGATTTTTCATGTTTCTGTGACAGAGACAAATTTGTAGAGTTTGACAATGTCTAGCAGATGGTGCAATAATCTATCCAATATCTTCAATGGCTTTGGAGACAATCAGGAAGAAATAATATTTTTTAAAAATAAATAAATGTGACATTTCTTTGATTGTTTACATTCCATTGTCATTATACTATAACTCAAAAGAACGGACGTTTTCTGCTCTTTCTTTAGTACTGTACACAGTTTTTACGTGGAGGAAGCACGTGAGGGAAGCAGCTTCCATCACGTGCCTCCTCCAGTCTTAAGTAAGGCGCCATTTAAGATAGTTTACACTGCATTACCTCCTATATAATTAATTCAGATACACAGAGAGGCGGAGACTCATATATTTCCCTGCCGCTACACTACAAATCCTTTCGTTCCCTTCACTTCCATCTCCTTTGAAGCGACTTTGAAGAGGAAAACTTAGGAGGATTTAAGTCTGTCATGGATGAAAAATATATGTATCCTTTCTCAATATTGGTGAGCGTGATCCTGCGTTGGGTCGAGGTGTGGCCTTGGCTGTGTGATCTGTATCTACTCAACGTGGTCATGCTGGATGGCTACCTGCATCACCACGCCCACGAAGGGGAGGAAGAGGCTGACGGAGGGGATGACGGAGGGACATTGAAGGGCGGAGAGGAGCAGCAACATCCAGCAGGCTCACGGAGGTTGAGTCTTATCTCCTCCCCGCCCCCCAGCACGTCTTATCCTCCCACAACACCAATGCCCTGAGCAGAGAGTAGGTAAGGCGAGGGCAAGAGCAGCTCAGATGGAACGCTCTCGTGCCAGGGAATTTGCTGGCAAGAATTGAGTCAAGGTGGAACTTACGGGATGGGATGGGATTCTTGTGTTTGTTTAGGGATGGTACGCTTATTAGGTTCACTTGATTTTCTGTATATCATTCAAGACTTAAATACTCTCTTTTTTTTCTCTTTTTTTTTCTTTCTCTCTTTCTCTCTCTTTACAAGATCAACCCAGTAGCTACCAGGGTATAACCAAAGAAAACAAAGAAGAAAGCCGTCAGCAGAACCACGCGACACACAATATTACACTTGGCTGCCGTCATATCCTTCCACCACCACCACCACCACTTCTTCCTTGCGTCGTGATCCTCCCTCGGGAACATTTTCATCACCATGACGGGGGTCTTACGTTCTCTCAGCAGCAGGGAGTTCACCACCACGTTGGAAATCACCACCAGGAAGCAGAAGTAAATGAGCAACACGTACCATAAGTCCAGTGCCTTCAAGTAAGGTGTTTTAACGGTGGTGGTTGCGGTCTGAGCGGAGAGACTCACCAATACAAGCAGTGAGGTGAGTGAAGCCATGATTCTCTCGTTGAAGTCATGGAGGTTGAAGTAGAGTGTTGAGTAACAGATAACGAACATGAGGCAGCTGGGACTGAAGGTGTTGGTGACGTGGTACATAGCCTGGCCGCTCAGGTAGATGGTGAAGGTAAGTTGGTTGCTGTGAGTGTTGACAGTCAAGTTACGAAGGTAGAAGTCAGATAGATCGTGGCTCCTGTTGTAGTGTAGAACGTAGTAGTCCCCCAAGGCTTGCATGTGTTCCCACTTCATTTGTTCATTGTTGCCGAGTAAGAGTGTCAATTTACACTCGTAATCACCGAAGGGAAACTTGTACAGTTTCATGTTACACGGACTCGAGATGAGGAGATTCATTTCCATCCAGATCGAAGTTTCCATGTTGTGCACGTGCTTGCCTGCGGGGCGTGAAGCACAGGTTACAAAGGTACTTCCATTCGCAACACAATAACATTTAGTTCATGCACTTGAAAAAGAAAGGAGGAAATTATAATTGTTATTATACTAAAATATAATTCCAAGAAACTAACTGTGTGTGTGTGTGTGTGTGTGTGTGTGTGTGTGTGTGTGTGTGTGTGTGTGTGTGTGTGTGTGTATGTGTGTGTGTGTGTGTGTGTGTGTGTGTGTGTGTGTGTGTGTGTGTATGTGTGTGTGTGTGTGTGTGTGTGTGTGTGTGTGTGTGTGTGTGTGTGTGTGTGTGTGTGTGTACAACACTTACTCATGAAGGGGTCGCTAAGGTTGATGTTCTGTTGGAAGGCCAGTCCTTTATGATCCCAGTGGACAGAACAGGTGGAGCTGAGGTACTCTGTGGATGACTTTTGTCCTGAAGTGTCGCCTTGCATCACCTCCAGCGGCGGGGTCCAGATTTGTTGACACGGGAACATGTTGTCCAGAACACTGAAGAACACGAACTGGAGGCGATCGTCCTTCCAGGAGAGGTTCAGTTTGATCGCTAATTCAGCAAAGTTCTTAAATGCTGTTATTTTTCCAATGTTGGTGATGGTGAGGTTGTACTTGACAATCTCTTGCATATATTCACGGAAGGCACTGAGGGTCCGGTGATGTATCGGGACGTCACCCAAGGGCACGCCGCCACAGTTTTGTTCGTCGCTGCCGTCATCCAGCTGTACCTTGTATTCACAGCGGTACGAACCCAGGACGCAGACCCCGTCGTTGTCAGAAAACTCGAGTGGGTTGCAGGAGGCCAAGGTAAGGAGGGTGGTGGTGTTGGTGGTGGTGGTGAGGGTGGTGGAAGATCCTTGCAGATAGCGCCACAGTTTCCGTCCAAGAGGCCACGTGTGGTCGGTGAGCCAACGCCTGTGGTGCAAGTTAGACCACAGCGTCCATCCGCTCTTCACCACGCTGATGTTGCTGATGCCTTCTTTACCTTGGAAGTAAAACCCTTCCTCTGGCATGGGCTTGAGGGCGTAGTAACGGTCAAACCCTTCAACGGCGCCGAAGAGGGTGTAGCGGAGGGCGGCGGACACTCGACACGTGGTGGTCGGAAGGTCCTGGACGCAGGCCACCTCAGTGACGCCGCCTCGGGCAAGCCAGGCCGGACACGTGGCGTTGAGGGCAAGGTGATCACTGCTACTATCCGCCCACAACCACGTATCTACTGCTTCCTTCCCCTGCTGCTGCTGCTGCTGCTGCTGCTGCTGCTGCTGCTGCTGCTTTAAGATCCGCCCTCCCAGGCCTCTACACATACGGTTGAAGCCCCGGTACCCATGCGGACCATTCAACGTGACCTCGTGTTCGTCCTCGACACACACCACCTCGTCCTCGATCTCCGTGAGGAAGGCGGCGCCAAACGCTCTCCACGACTTAAGGGAGTTCAAGTCCTCCCCATCCTTGAGCATGGCGGGGCAGGAGGTGGGCGGGAGGGTTGCGTGAGTGAGGGGCGGGCGGCGAGACACAGCTGCCACAAACCCAACGAAGGACGAGAACACACCCACCAGGCTGCCAAGGTGAACACTCCACCATCCCACGGCACCGCTGGGCGCCTCCACCTCACCCAGCGTGGTGACGCGAGGACCCACACTCACCCACGCCTGCATGGAACACACACTTAAACAGACAGAGAGAGAGAGAGAGAGAGAGAGAGAGAGAGAGAGAGAGAGAGAGAGAGAGAGAGAGAGAGAGAGAGAGAGAGAGAGAGAGAGAGAGAGAGAGCGAGCAAGCCAGGGAGCAAGGGAGCGAGGGAGGGAGGGAGAAATACACTCAATTCAATATAGGTTGTTCTACCAGCCATGACTGAGGTGTTCATGATACCTGCAACACTTACCTGATAGGGGATGAAGGCTTCCAGGACGGCAGGGGGGCCAGGGGACGGGCGCCGCACTCCAATACACACAGGGGTCCACGCCCCCGCCGGCAGGAAGGTGCCCACTTGATGCTCTTCACCCTTCACTTCCACCCGCACGTTCCTCCCAAGCCCAAGTAAGCCTACACATGACCAGGTAATTATATTATATCACGTGTGTGGATATAATTAAGATCATTCATTGTTTATAAGGAATGATGGTTATTTTTCTCATCTAATCAATAAGATAAAAGTGAAAGCATAACACATTCTAACCCGTAACTTATGAACTGGAATACCATCATTTCTCTTTTTTTCCATGTTTATTGCAGTGGAGGTGAGGTGAGGTGAGGTGAGTTGATGGTACACTTACTGAGTACAACAAGTGTGGTTGTGTTAGCTGCGAGGTGCATGATGACCGCGTTGTTAGTGTCCTGTTGTTCCAGTGGTTGCACCAAAGCACATAAGGTCATACCATCACCACTACCTTCCCGCCACTCCGTCTGCATAGAAGCCCGGGACTCCTCCGTCGCCACCACGGCCACACCAACCACTGTAACGGTGGGAAGGTACTCGTCACACACACACACACACACACACACACACACACACACACACACACACACACACACACACACACACACACACACACACACACACACACACACACACACACACACACACACACACACACACACACACACACACACACACACACACACATACTTCCATACTACAGGTCTACTATGTATGTGTATGTCATTGTGTGTGTGTGTGTGTGTGTGTGTGTGTGTGTGTGTGTGTGTGTGTGTGTGTGTACCTGGAATCATCGTCTGCATCACCATCATCATCAGCAGCAGCAGCAGCATCAGCATGAAGGTTGTAATCGTCCACCACGCCATTAGTACACGTCCTATGGAGAGGAAACACACACACACACACACACACACACACACACACACACACACACACACACACACACACACACACACACACACACACACACACACACACACACACACACACACACACACACACACACACACACACACACACACACACACACACACACACACACACACACACACACACACACACACACCATCAGGAATCAAACGGAATAAAACTTTTAAAACCACAGATAACAGATATAAAAATCAAACCGAGAAATATCACGCATAGGTAATACAATTTATCGGAACGGAAATGTCAAATCACTTCAACAATAAACGAAAGATACTTGAGAAAGAAAACAAAAGGAAAACATGAGATAGAGAGAAAAGGAGAAAAGATATTCAAACAATTTAAGTGTTCACGTATGTACCTACCAGTTTGTCGATGCGTTGACAGTGGTGGTGCAGGGGAAGAATGCGTACAGAGAGGAAGGAAGGAAGGGCAGGTGTGGCGGAAACGAATACATAATACAAGGACCATTAACAGTGTATATTTGCGTAGTCATTATAGAACGAATGATGGGTGCCTATGCAAGGTTGTACCACTGTGTATTGTATGTTATAGGGTCGTAATGCATTAGTAGAAGGAGTTATAGTGTTTTATGTGCTACGTGAATGATGAATGATTAGGATGGAGGGTAATTTCCAAGGCATGTGTGTGTGTGTGTGTGTGTGTGTGTGTGTGTGTGTGTGTGTGTGTGTGTGTGTGTGTGTGTGTGTGTGTGTGTGTGTGTGTGTGTGTGTGTGTATGTGTGTGTGTGTGTTTTCAGAATATGGGTACGTGTTTTTTCTTATGAAGGAATGTTTTTTTTTCTTTTCTTTCTTATTTATTTTTACTTTTCGTTTGCTTGATTTTATAAGTGAGGCGTTTTAACCATATATAAAAATCGTACAAAATGTTTTTAAGGTGACCTAATCTTTTTTCTTTTTTTTTATCAGTCTTACCATTCAATAAAAAAAATTTTAAATATTGAATGGATAATGCATGTGATAAATGCATAATAGATAAGTGTTCTTATTATTTCATTACACGGAGATATTTTTTTCCGTCAGTTTCTTAGATATGTATTATATAGATTATATACTTAAAATTATTGTGCATTTTATTTTTCTAGTATATATATTTAGTTAGTATTTACATAGGTTATATTTGAGATCTTTTAGAAGCTGGCGGGTAGGGGATGGGGGGGCAGGGAAGAACAGTTGATAATGGCGCTCAAAGGAAGAAGGGAAGAAACTAATACCGTACAGTAATTATTTTCCCGTACCGTATCACTAGCTAAGAAATTGTAATTTTTTCACCTTTTCCCACCCTAGTACATCCTAATCCCACCTTATACCCGCTCTGTCCCACCCTTTTTCCACCCTATATGACCTTCTCTCCACCCTAGCACCACACCTATATAAGAACATAAGAATTGAAGAGACTGCAAGAGGCCAATTGATGACCTACACGAGGCAGTTCCTTGTCTCCCACTCTTGGAATAATCCAATATTTAGCCATCCCACCTGTCATCCCTATCCATACTTTCATCCAACCGTCTTTTAAAGCTACCTATTGACTCATCATTTACTACGTGTCTACCCAGCCTATTCCAATCGTTCACCACTCTGTTAATATCTACCTAGGTCTGTCCTGAATCTAAGTTTTATCTAGCTTGTACTCATTTCCACGTGTTCTATCCTGACAACTAATTTCTAAAACCTGATCAATGTTTCCCTTATTAACTCCTTTTACCCATTTGAAAACCTCAATCATATCCCCTCTTGTCCTCCTTCTCTCTATGGAATGGAGATTAAGACGTTTTAACCAATCTTTTGTAGGATAAATTTCTCAGCCCCTGAATCATCTTGGTCATTCTTCTCTGAACTGCCTCCATGGAGCCTATATCCTTTCTATAATAAGGGGACCAAAACTGAGCTGCATATTAATCATTGGCAAATTTACTGATATCACTGTTTATTCCTGTCTCTAAGTTATTTATATAGATTATGAATAACAATGGTCCTAGTACTAATCCCTGTGGAATCCCACTAGTGACATAAGCCCATTCTGATTTCTTCCCATTAATCTGTACCCTCTGTTCCCTACTAATAAGCCATCCCCTAATCCATTCTAGTACCTTCCCACCTATGCCGTGAGCCTTGACTTTACTTACCAGTCTCCTATGGGGTACTCTGTCAAAGGCTTTACTGAAGTCTAAATAAACTATGTCATACTCGTCCCTCTTATATATGGTTTCAAATACTTTCCTATAGAAGGATAATAAATTTGCCAGGCAGGACTTCCCCTTGCTAAAACCATTTTGACTATGTCTAATTAGCTTGTGTTCATCTAAATGTTTTCTAATTGCCCTTGCTATGATAGCTTCTAACATCTTGCCTACCACTGATGTTAAACTAATTGGGCGGTAGTTACTACTTTCTGCCTTATCTCCTTTCTTGAATATAGGAACTACATTTGCCTGCCTCCATAACCTGGGAACTACTCCTGTGTCTAGAGATTTTCTGAAAATCATCGCAATGGGTTTAACGAGTTTTTCTTTACATTCCTTAAGAATCCTCGGAAAAATGTCGTCCGGCCCTGGAGATTTAGTCTTTTTAAGTCTATTTATTTCCTTGCTAACTACTTCCCTACTTATGACTATGTCGCTTAATTCATCAACCTCTTGTCCCCTAAAGATCTGTACTGGCTCCAGTTCCCTACCCGACTCTTCCTGAGAAAATACGGACAAGAAGTATTTATTTAATTCCTTACTAATTTCCTTGTCATTATCTATCGATCTGCCATCCATTCCTTTAAGAGGTCCTATTTTATCCTTTGTTTTAGCCTTGTACAGCTGATAGAATCCCTTTGGATTCTTCTGGGCATCCCTAGCTATCCTAACCTCATAATTCCTCTTTGCGGTCCTAATATCCTTTTTAACTTTCCTAGCTGGGTCATTATACTGCCCTACTACCTGTACTTCTCCCCTTTTAATTCTCATTTTAATTACCTTCCCTCCCTACAATTCCGTTTCGAACCCTAGCTTATCTTCCCACCCTAGTACATCCTAATCCCACCCTATACCCGCTCTATCTCACCCTTTTTCCACCCTTTATGGCCCTTTTTCCACCCTAGCACCACATCTTCCCTCCCTACAATTCCGTTTCCCACCCAAACTTATCTTTTCGTCCTGGCAACTCCATTCATTGTCTCCTCTCGTTCACTAGGTCATCTCCCTCCTCCTGGTCATGAGGTGGAGCTGCTGGATACTTGTGTACGTTCCAATGATGTATCCAGGCAATGAGAGGCCGTCATCGACCCAGCTCCGCGTCCAGGAAGGTTTGAGGCATAGAAAGGCCAAGAGTCTCTAGTATCGGGGCTAGACTCACCGCCCCGATGAATGTGATGGCAAGGAGTATCCAGTAGTGATAACCGTTGCCCATTCCATACTGTGATAAGGGTGAGAGTAGGTGTGTGTGTGTGTGTGTGTGTGTGTGTGTGTGTGTGTGTGTGTGTGTGTGTGTGTGTGTGTGTGTGTGTGTGTGTGTTTATACCTGTATGTTTGCTTGCTAGGTATAGAAGTTATGTGATGCGTTTAGTGTTTGTTGTTGCTGTATATTGGTGGCAGTGGTTGGATGGATGCAAAAGATGTTTGTAGTAGTAATAATAGTAGTAGTAGTAGTAGTAGTAGTAGTAGTAGTAGTAGTAGTAGTAGTAGTAGTAGCAGTAGTAGTAGTAGTAGTAGTAGTAGTAGTAGTAGTAGTAGTAGCAGTAGTAGTAGTAGTAGTAGTAATAGTAGTAGTAGTAGTAGTAGCAGTAGTAGTAATGCTATTCTAACTAATATTACTGTTACTATTACAATCACTACTTCTACTACTACTACAATAATTACAACCACTACACTAAACAAAATCTAAGAAAACCAATTCAATAACAACAATACATACCACCACCACCACCCAATACTCACGTGCAGGAGGTGAGGTGAGATGGCCATGGCCAGCACCCCACACACCACCACCTTGAGGTCCTGACAGCGGTGGGGAAGATCTCCGAAGGTAGCATGAACACCAGGTAAAGATTGCACGTGATGGACAGTTTACTCAGCGCCAGCACACCTATCAACACCCACTCATCTGAAAAGGAAGGACGAGGCAGTTAATGCTGATAAAGAGAACAGTAAGAGCCACACTTCATAGGTTATGTAGCGGTATGTTAAGAAGCTAAAAGGCGAATCACAAGACAGCTTACTCAACGCCAGCACACCTATCAACACCCACCCATCTGAAGAGGAAGGACGAGGGAGTTAATGCTGATAAAGTAAGAGAACAGTATGAGCCACACCTTAAAAGTTATGTTAAAATGGACCTCCACCCCTTGCTTCTATGTCTCCTACTGTCCTTTTTACAGGGTCTGGCGACAACCGGGATAAGTATTTTTGTTGTCCCTTAGCCAGTATCCTTGCAATGCAAAGAAAAGAAAAAAAGGAAAAAAGATGTAGCCTAGCAGTATGTTCACAGGACAAAACTATAACGTCAAGGTTATGTATAGAGATGAAGAAGAGAAGAAAGAATGGTAATTATGATCAAACCTGGTCTTTATAGCAAGTATGTGAGTATGAATACCTAGGAATATGGATGAACCCAATTGGAACATAAGAACATAAGAAGAACATAAGAATTGAGGAGACTGCAAGAGGCCAGTTGATGACCTACACGAGGCAGTTCCTTGTCTCCCACTCTTGGAATAATCCAATATTTAGCCATCCCACCTGTCATCCCTATCCATACTTTCATCCAACCGTCTTTTAAAGCTACCTATTGACTCACCACTTATTACGTGTCTACCCAGCCTATTCCAATCGTTCACCACTCTGTTAATATCTATCTATGTTTGTCCTGAATCTAAGTTTTTCTAGCTTGTACCCATTTCCACGTGTTCTATCCTGACTACTAATTTATAAAACCTGATCAATGTTTCCCTTATTAATTCCTTTTATCCATTTGAAAACCTCAATCAAATCCCCTCTTGCCCTCCTTCTCTCTAGGGAGTGGAGAGATTAAGGCGTTTTAATCTATCTTTGTAGGGTAAATTTTTCAGCCCCTGAATCATCTTGGTCATTCTTCTCTGGACTGCCTCCAAGGAGCCTATATCCTTCCTATAATAATGCGACCAAAATTGAGCTGCATAATCTAGGTGGGGTCTAACTAGCGCTAAATACAACTTCAGAATGACCTCAGAACTCCTATTTATCACACACCTACCAATAAATCCTAGTATCTTGTTGGCCCTATTTAGAGCTATAATACACTGTTCCCTGGGGCGCAAGTCACTGCTTACTTGAACTCCCAAGTCCCTATAGAGCCCCGCGCGCTGCGTCCGCTGCCGTCACGGCACCAGTCTACCTGTATTAGATTACCTGCGTTGGAAGTATAGGAAAGATAGAGGAATGTGGAGAGAGAGAGAGAGAGAGAGAGAGAGAGAGATGTGGATTAAGGAGTGGAGGCTGTGTTTGTGTGTGTGTGTGTGTGTAATTCACTGTACAGTCTGCTGCTGGTCTCTCGAGACAGCCGGCCGTCCCCCTATGGAAAGAGCTCAGAGCTCATACTGACCAATCTTTGGGTTAGACCGAGACCACTCACACACAACACACCGGGACAACAAGGTCACAACTCCTTGATTTACATCCCGTACCTACTCACTGCTAGGTGAATAGGGGCTACACGTGAAAGGAGACACACCCAAATAATCTCCGTCCGCCCAGGGGATCGAACCCTGGCCCCCTCAGTTGTGAGCTGAGTGCGCTAACCACTACGCTAGCGGACCGTGTGTGTGTGTGTGTGTGTGTGTGTGTGTGTGTGTGTGTGTGTGTGTGTGTGTGTGTGTGTGTGTGTGTGTGGTGTGTGTGTGTGTGTGTGTGTGTGTGTGTGTGTGTGTGTGTGGTGTGTGTGTGTGTGTGTGTGTGTGTGTGTGTGTGTGTGTGTGTGTGTGTGTGTGTGTGTGTGTGTGTGTGTGTGGTGTGTGTGTGTGTGTGTGTGTGTGTGTGTGTGTGTGTGTGTGTGTGTGTGTGTGTGTGGTGTGTGTGTGTGTGTGTGTGTGTGTGTGTGTGTGTGTGTGTGTGTGTGTGTGTGTGTGTGTGTGTGTGTGTGTGTGTGTGTGTGTGTGTGTGTGTGTGTGTGTGTGTGTGTGTGTGTGTTTGTTTGTATATAATTATGGACATTACAACCTGTCCAGTATTACCTGTATTAGATTACCTAAGTTGGAAGTATAGAAAAGTGGAGAGAGAGAGAGAGAGAGAGAGAGAGAGAGAGAGAGAGAGAGAGAGAGAGAGAGAGAGAGAGAGAGAGAGAGAGAGAGAGAGAGAGAGAGAGAGAGAGAGAGAGAATGAGAGAGAGAGAGAGAGAGAGAGAGAGAGAGAATGAGAATGAGAGAGAGAGAGAATGAGAGAATGAGCAAGAGAGAATGAGCAAGAGAGAGAGAGAGAGAGAGAGAAGGGAAGGGCAGCTGAAGTACTTGCAGCACATTTTGAGGGGAGAAGGGAATATATTAATTGAGAGAGTGGTGGAAGAGATAAGAGTGCAGGGGAAGAAGAATAGATGGATAAAAGGTTTAATGGAGGACAGAAAAATTATTGACATAAGAGGAAGTATGGTTACAAAGGACGAGATTAGAAACAAAGTATGAATGTGGGATATAAAAGTATGGAAGAAAGAATTGGATGATAAAACAAGTCTGAAATGGTATAAAGAATGGAGAAATGAAATGGGTGGCCAAGAAAGAGTGTATGATAACAGAGAAGCTTCAGTACTACTATTTAAGTGTAGAAGCAATACAATGAACTTGGCCGATAGGAAGAGGTTTAAAAATGAAGCTACTGAATGTATAATGTGCGGGCACTACAATGAAGATTTAAAACACTTCCTCCTGCACTGCCCAGCATACAGTCAAGAAAGAAGAAAAAACCCAACACTGCAGCAGCCCTACCAAGAAAATGAAGACTCTTTGATTGGCAACATCCTATATACCAACCACACCGCAGAAGAAAACAAAAAGATGTTATATAAATTTTGGCAGACAAGAAACAATAAAATAAAAGAATTAACACTTTAAAACTTATAAAACTTAAAACTTATAAAAGACCCAGACCGCAAAAAGTAAACATCAGGAAGTGCCGTTCAAAAGGCAATACTTCCGCTTTTCAACAGAACAGAACAGAACAGAGAGAGAGAGAGAGAGAGAGAGAGAGAGAGAGAGAGAGAGAGAGAGAGAGAGAGAGAGAGAGAGAGAGAGAGAGAGAGAGAGAGAGAGAGAGAGAGAGAGAGAGAGGAGAAAGAGAGAGAGAGAGAGAGAGAGAGAGAGAGAGAGAGAGAGAGAGAGAGAGAGAGAGAGAGAGAGAGAGAGGAGAAAGAGAGAGAGAGAGAGAGAGAGAGAGAGAGAGAGAGAGAGAGAGAGAGAGAGAGAGAGAGAGAGAGAGAGAATGTTATAAACGAATGATCATTGACTCATCTGTAGTTCACTATTAGTAGTTCATCTAGATTTGAAGTGGAATCTCGAAGTGTATCTCCATCACCAAGGAAAGCCAAGTCGTCGTAGCACCACAGTCTGGGTAGATACAGATCGTCTGTACCTGCTCCTGACTTCTGCGATGTCTTCATCTCCTTCACCTCTCGGCGATATTGACCTATCAATGTATGGAGTTTCTTCATAATCATGTCTGGTGTTACTACACAATTTATTGTACTTGTGTTTTGTTAGTGTATTAAGGCTTACACTCCTCACTGTCTTGTTTTTTATAGTTTTTGTTTCGTACTTGCCACAGGCATGGATGCTCCCTTATAAGGTCAATGAACTGTTGAGTGTTCCAGCGCATCCATTCAAAGTTCTGTTCAGCCATGGTCGGATAGAGCGAGAGAGTAGCGTCCTCCTCCTGTATTTGAATAGCAAGCAACTGGCGGGCTTTGCGCGGGACTCACTCGTACGTACTCGTATAGAATGCCCATTGCCAGACTCTCAGGTCAAACGCGAGACGTCCCGCTAATCTCTCCATATATGGGCATGGGACTCGTGAGCTGAATCAGAGGGCGGCGCACAAGTCATACTAGTTTTGTGTACGGGCCTTTATTATCTTGTATGTCCACAAACCTTCCAAACCTCCTCACTGAGGCTAGTCAGAGAGCGGCGCACAAGTCATAGTGTGTACGGGCCTTTACACTATATGACCTTCCAAAGGTAGAGTCATTTAATGTGTAGTCTACAGGCCTATTACCTTTACCTACGCTCATAATGCTACACTTGTTAACATTAAACTGCATCTGCCATTTCTCTGACCACTCGTACAGCCTATTTAAGTCATCCTGTAGCATCCTAGAATCATCTATATTCTTTACCGGTCTTCCTATCTTTGTGTCATCGGCAAATTTACTGATATCACTGTTTATTCCCGTCTTTAAGTCATTTATATAGATTATGAATAACAACGGTCCTAGTACTGATCCCTGTGGAACCGCACTAGTGACATTACCCCATTGTGGAAGGTGATGAACAGAAGTAGAGAAGGGTTAGAATTGGATGTGAGAAGACAAAGAATGAAAAAATTAGTATGGTGAATCAATGGGTTGGCCGATTAGGGAGTGCAGCAAGAATGAGAGCGAACAAATATGATGTGTTGTGATAGGTGTGGAAGACTGTAGCTGTTTCAAGTGTTATGTACGGTATGGCAGTAATTGTATGGAATGAAAGTGAAATAGACAAGTTGGAAGTAGGAAGATTAGAGTAGCAAGAATGGCCCTGAATGCACCTGGCATTTCTGGCGCTCTAGGTGAGAACATACAAAGGTGCCCTCCCCCCCCCCATGCGAACAAAATTAACCTGTATAGCCTACCATTTTTACTTTTAGACACACATTGAGACCATAGGAGATATTTAAAATAAAACATAAATTAAGTACCTCTTCACTTATTGTTCTGTGATTCAGAGATGAACAAATTCTCTTTGCAACAAAAACCACAAATAAATTTTATCATGTATAAATATTAATAAGATTCCAAAACATATTGCAAACAAAATAGATTTTAAAATATACTGTACACAAAATAGATTAAAAAATAATAATAAATCACACAATCTAACTTTATAAAGAAATAAGATTGCCAACTAGCAAATGTCAAAATAAAAGAAAACTTTGGTTCCACTGCACCAAGGTATTGTTGCGGCGACGCATTTAGCATGTAAATAGTGTTGTGGCGGTGTAGTTATTGTAAGTGTAGTTGTGTGGAGGCAGGGAGCGGCGTTGTCACCGGTGTCCGAAGAAGTACCTCGCTCTGATGAGATCTCCCGGGGAAGCACTACTTGCGGCCTCCGCAAGTATATCTATCTATATATATATATATATATATATATATATATATATATATATATATATATATATATATATATATATATATATATAGTACCTCTTTCTGATAATATATATGTTGTGTTTCCTCACATGCCTCATCTTCTCAAGTCTAATATTAAGCCAAATATATTGTTTATTTAATTTATTTTTACTTTAGTGTGGGCCACAAGGCATCTGCGCATGCGCAGTGTGTGATCTGCGACTAATGTAGGTAGGGAGAATTTTCTTGCCACACCTGGCCTCCCTGGGGATGTAGGGGTCCGTGTGAGCGTTGACAGGTGTCAAGATACGGTGACCTACGTATCTGTGTGGGGTGTGTTTGGGGAGATGTGGTTGGTGGTCAGAAGGAGGCCAGACAGAGGGACACAGGGACATAGCAGTGAGAGGCCGATCCTGGGCGCGTGAAGGGCAGGACCTTGGAGGGAAGTGGACAGGGCTGGCCGGAGAAATGGCATCCTGGCTTCCTTAGGTCCTGCCCTCGCTAAGGGAGTGGCTGACTGGCTGTGTGGAGGTTGTGGTGTGCATCCTGGACGCGTGAGAGGCAGGACCTTGGAGGGAAGTGGACAGGGTGGCCGGATAAATGGCACCCTGGCTTCCTTAGGCCCTGCCTTCGCTAAGGGAGTGCATGGCTGTCTGGAGGCTGCTGTGTGTGGACTTGTGGAGGCTGTGTGTTCTGGGTGAACCTCTTGTGGGGAACTCTGTGCCCTCAGGCTGTACTATTGTGCTGTACCATGTAAGTGTTTGTAAATATACCAGGAAAGGAGGAGAGTTGTTGTCTGTGTGTGATTTTTAAAACCCTTTTCTCGTCCCGCCAACCCCCGCTACACGATTCCCAGGAGAGCGTTACCTCAGGTAAGGAGAGGTAACGTGTTTTGCGACACCCTGCCTTGGAGGGAAGTGAAAAAGGGGGTGCCGTAACAATGGTGTCAAGAAGTGGAATCCTAGCTGTTCTGTGACTCAGAACAGTGTTGTAGCGGTCCGTGGTTGAGCCGGACGGGAGAGGAAGAACACACAGTGAAATGGACGCACAGGGACAAAGCACGAGGGCCTCTGTGATGAGCTGGCCAGTCTCTCACAGAGGTAAAGGCGGAGACCGAGGAGCGCGTGGAAAGAGCTGTGAGTGGGGCGGGAGAGTTTTGCAGCAGGCAACACTCCCGTGGCCCCAGGCAGCCTAAGCGGCCGCCAGTTCGCCACACTGGAGCCATGGCAGTCGAGGGACGACGCCGTGGAGGGGATTCCATGCCGGGAGGTCTTCTTGGGAGACACTGGGCACAGTGAGAACCTCAAGGGGCCAGTGGATGAGCCGTGTCTGCTGTGCCTGACTCCTGGACGCGTGAAGGGCGTGCTACCTTGGAGGGAAGTGGAGAGGGTGGCCGGAGAAATGGCGCCCTTGCTTCCTTAGGTTTCGCCTTCGCGAAGGGGGTGGGTGGCCAGCAGGCACCTTTCCTCCCCTTGAGCGGAAACCGGTTGTCCAGGGCAGTTCAAGAGGAAGACAGGCGAAGAGGACGGCGCCACCGCCTGACTGATGGTGTAGCAGTGTGGCGAGGAAGATTGTATTTTTATTTCATTTCATGTGTTATGTTTTTTTGTTCTGTTGTTCCGGCGACGCATTTAGCATGTAAATAGTGTTGTGGTGGTGGAGTTATTGTAAGTGTAGTTGTGTGGAGGCAGGGAGCGGCGGTGTCACCAGGCCTCCTTGGGGATGTAGGGGTCCGTGTGAGCGTTGACAGGTGTCAAGATACGGTGACCTACGTATCTGTGTGGGGTGTGTTTGGGGAGATGTGGTTGGTGGTCAGAAGGAGGCCAGGAGTGAGAGAGACAACAGACAGAGGGACACAGCAGTGAGAGGCCGATCCTGGGCGCGTGAAGGGCAGGACCTTGGAGGGAAGTGGACAGGCTGGCCGGAGAAATGGCATCCTGGCTTCCTTAGGCCCTGCCCTCGCTAAGGGAGTGGCTGACTGGCTGTGTGGAGGTTGTGGTGTGCATCCTGGACGCGTGAGAGGCAAGACCTTGGAGGGAAGTGGACAGGGTGGCCGGAGAAATGGCATCCTGGCTTCCTTAGGCCCTGCCCTCGCTGAGGGAGTGACTGACTGGCTGTGTGGAGGTTGTGGTGTGCATCCTAGGCGCTTGAGAGGCAGGACCTTGGAGGGAAGTGGACAGGGTGGCCGGAGAAATGGCATCCTGGCTTCCTTAGGCCCTGCCTGCGCTAAGGGAGTGCATGGCTGTGTGTAGGCTGCTGTGTGTGGACTTGTGGATGCTGTGTTCTGGGTGAACCTCTTGTGGGGAGCTCTGTGCCCTGAGGCTGTACTATTGGGCTGTACCCTGTAAGCGTAAGTGTTTGTAAATATACAAGGAAAGGAGAAGTGTTGTTGTCTGTGTGTGACTTTAAAACCCTTTTCCCTTCCCGCCAACCCCCGCTACACGGATCCCCCCAAAGAGAGCGTTACCCTAGGTAAGGAGAGGTAACGTGTTTTGCGACACCCTGCCTTGGAGGGAAGTGAAAAAGGGGGGTGCCGTAATAGTATGCAGCTGTAGAAGCTTTGAGAGGTGACATGAAATGGACTACGTTTAGGGAGAGACGCATGAAAACGACCTTGAGATACAAAGTAAAGCTGGAACGAATGAAGGATACAGGAATAGTACGAAAGGTTTATTTGTGGAAAGTAAGTTGTGACCGCTTCTAGAGTGGTGGCCTCGGCGAGGTGTGAAAGGATGCCGTTACAAAGGCTATATCCGCGATCCATCCCCAACAGTGTGAAGTATGCATGTGATTCTGACTGAAATGGGACGTGAAATGAATTGAATGATTAAAAGAACTGGAAGGGAATGGATGGTATTGTTGCTGGGACTGGGAGTGAATGGATGATTGACGCGGTGAAAAAATTCCTGGAAAAAATGTGGTATGCAAGATCTACAAACTAGGGCGTGTACATAGAATATGTTGTTTCATTTTTTCACTTCTTTTTTTCCCTTCACTGGAGTTGTTGCCGCTACGAAGGCCTACCTTGTAGGGACTACAAGTTGATCTTGATCTTGATGTCACAGGTGACTTGAAATTTCCTCCAAGTCAGGCCTTTTTATCGGCAGCTTCTGTGAGGGGAATAAGGGGGGAAAAAAAAGGAAAGTACACAGAAAAAAAGAAACTAAATAAATCAAAGATGCATACTCTAAGTACATGCCCTAATCTCAGAATCTCGCATACCACATTTTCTCCAGGAACTCTTTCACCGCGTCAATCATCCGTTCACTCGTCTCCTCACACAGTCCTAGCAACAACGCCATCCATTCCCTTCCAGTTCTTTCAGTCACCTCATTCATTTCACGTCCCATTTCTGTTAGAATCACACGCATCATTTCCATTCTGTCACGGTCATACTTCTCGCATTCTAGTACTACATGCTCTACCGTCTCATCCTCTCCCATGTCACACATCTGGCACACTTTGCTGCCAGTGGAAACAAGATCAACATGATCTTGATCTTGATCTTGATGTCACAGGAGGTCTGGGTTACCCCAAAAACCAGGCCTTTGAATCGGCAGCACCTGTGAAAGAAAACAAAAAAAACACAGCAGAAAACAAAACAAAAAATACTCAGCAGAATTACTTCTTAAATCTAACATTCCACACTTTTTCAAGGAATTCTTTCACAGCCTCTATCATTCGTCCATTTGCCACACCATTCAGTCCCAACAGCAGCACCATCCACTCACAACCAGTCCTTCCACCCACCACATTGATTTCACGCCCTAATTCATTCAGAAACACTCTCATCATATCCGCACGTGCTCTCTCATACCTCTTGCATTCTAACATCAGATGCACCACAGTCTCATCCACACCCCTGTCACACATCTCACTCTTTCCTCCTATCCTCTGACCATCTATAGGTCCTATCATTCACTTCCACACACTGTGCTCTCACTCTGAACAGAAGGTCACCACCTAGGCTACCATCATACCAAACTTCATGCTTTGGAGCCTCTTTCTCCCTATACCACCTCAGAGTTTCCTTTCTATCCATCCTATTCTTCCACTCGCTAAGTCCATCCGCTTTCACTGCTCTATCTATCTCCCTTTTCCATTTTCTCTCATCCCACTCTGCCCCCTCTCTGTTTCTATCTGTCATTCTCCATTCAACAACATTCTGTCTATCCTCAAAAGGTCTGTGCACCCTCCTAACTAACATACTATTCTTGTCTATCATTTTCCCACATTTGTTTCCCCATTTGCTATCTCCTAGAGTCCACAAGTATACCTTTCTTGCTAGTCTTGTTTCATTCATTCTCTCTAATCTCACTTTATATCTCAGAGTTGCTTTCATCTGCCTTTCCCTAAAAGTGCTCCACCCCATATCCCCTCTCAGTGCGTCTACTGCTGCATACCTAGGTGCATTCAGAGCCATTCTAGCTACCTTGTTTTGTCCCACCTCTAACTTTTCTATCTCACTCTCATTCCAAGCCATTACATCCATACCATACATGATACTTGGGACAGCCACACTCTTCCACACTTCCCTCAGTACCTCATACTTGCATGCTCTCATTCTTGCTGCACTCCCTAGGCGACCCACCCATTGATTCGTCATACTTATCTTTTCATTCTTTGCTCTCTCGCATCCATCTGTACTCATCCACACTCCTAAGTACTTGTATTCTTTAGTCTGTTGCAACTCCTTTTCATCTAACATCCAGGTGGTATTACACTCATTCTCTAACCTATTGACTACCATTATCTTACTCTTCTCACTACTGAAGCTCACTCCAAAGTCTCTTCCATACCCTCCTATCACATCTAAAACACTTTGTAGTTCTTCTGCCGACTCACTCATAACAACCACATCATCCGCATATAGTAACATGCATATCTTGTCCTCTCCAACTTTCACTCCCACATTCATTCTTCTTATCCTGGCAGCTAGCTCTTCAGTATATAAACTAAAAAGGGTTGGTGAGAGGCTACATCCTTGTCTAACACCTCTTTCGTTCTTCACCCAGTCTGTCTCAAGGTTACCTAATCTATACTTAGCTCTCGTACCAACATACATACTTCTAACTATGTTTACTATCTTCTCACTTAACCCAATCTTCTCTAAAACATTCCATAACCTACTTCTGTTGACTCTATCATATGCTTTCTCTATATCTAGGAAGCACACATACAGTTTTCTACCCTCTTTCTTTTTCCTTTCAATCAGTTCATTCACAACAAACATATTATCTTCCGCTCTTCTGTCTACACGGAACCCATTTTGTTCTTCACCTAACACTCTAACTCTCTCAACCCACTTACACAACCTTGCATTCAGCACAGCACTCAAACACTTTCCCTACTGTATTCCCTAGGGATATTGGCCTATAGTTCTTAATCTCACTCTTACTCTTATGACCTCCTTTATGAATAAGTGTCACACTGCATTCATTCCAGTCACTCGGCACTCGCTCCTCTTCCCACACTCTGCTAAACAAGTCAGTCATCCAGTCAATCACCACTTCCCCTCCATTTTTATACAGTTCATAAGGGATATCATCTAATCCTGCAGCCTTTCCATTCTTCTGCTTCTTTACACACTTCTCAACTTCTTCCCTACTAATCCTTTCATTCAGCTCATTCGCATCTTTCCTTTCCAGAGACACACACCCTTCTCTCACATCAAGGGCTTCTCCTACCCCTCCTATTTCTTCCCAAAACCTTTTAACTGCCTCCTTCATTTTTTCTTTTTCTGTGATAACTTCACCATTCACTTTCAGACTTTCCACCTTCTCACTTTCAGACATTTTCTCACCTCTCAGAAATCTATACCATTCACGTCCACCCTCCAGTCCTTTCTCTCTCAGAGTCTGGATCACACTCCTTTCACTCATACCTTTGGCACTCATTATCTTTTTCTTTGTCAGTCGCTGTTGATTCACATATGCTTCCCATGCATTCTGATACTCATTCTCAGCTTCATCACATTCACGCCTCTTTTTTCTCAACCGCCTACAGTGTTTATTCAGTCTCTTTCGTTCCCTTCTAGCATTGCTAATATCTTCATTCCACCATGACTTACTCGTTCTCCTTCTACCACTGATTCTCACAGTCCCTATTTGTCTCTCGGCAGCACCTCTTACATTCTCTAACAGCTTTTTATTCATATCATCCACATCATGCATACTCTCAATCTCCCAGTCTCTTTCACTTAGATCCACCTGGAAGTTCTCCCATCCCACATCTCTCAGTCTCCACTTTTTCTTAGTGTTCTTTCTTTCTTTCTTATTCCTTCCACTCAGCATACATTCCACTACAAGCATATTGTGATCTGACACAATATCAATCATACCGTCTTCATCTATCCACATACGTGACACACTCTCTCGCATTTTTCCATTCACCAACATGTAGTCAATTGCAGACTCCTGGTTCCTTGCATTCCATGTCACACGCCCCTCTGCTAGGGTCTCATTCAGGTTTTCCAGGTTCATCTCACTCACAAACTCTACCATCATCTCACCATTCCCATTAACCCGTTCACCTAGCATACCTGTGTGGCCATTCATGTCTCCCATAATAAGCACTCTCTCACCTGCATTCTCTCTCACAAACTTTCTCAGAATACTATATTTTCTATTGTTCTCTCTGTGAGCTCTTTCACTCTGAACTGTCATATACACCACGGCAATTATCATTCTTTCAGGCTTTCCACAACGGTTCATGCATTCCACACCACACCATTCAGTCCCAACAGCAGCACCATCCACTCACAACCAGTCCTTCCACCCACCACATTGATTTCACGCCCTAATTCATTCAGAAACACTCTCATCATATCCGCACGTGCTCTCTCATACCTCTTGCATTCTAACATCAGATGCACCACAGTCTCATCCACACCCCTGTCACACATCTCACACTCTTTCCTCCTATCCTCTGACCATCTGTAGGCCCTATCATTCACTTCCACACACTGCGCTCTCACTCTGAACAGAAGGTCACCACCTAGGCTACCATCATACCAAACTTCATGCTTTGGGGCCTCTTTCTCCCTATACCACCTCAGAGTTTCCTTTCTATCCATCCTATTCTTCCACTCGCTAAGTTCATCCGCTTTCACTGCTCTATCTATCTCCCTTTTCCATTTTCTCTCATCCCACTCTGCCCCCTCTCTGTTTCTATCTGTCATTCTCCATTCAACAACATTCTGTCTATCCTCAAAAGGTCTGTGCACCCTCCTAACTAACATACTATTCTTGTCTATCATTTTCCCACATTTGTTTCCCCATTTGCTATCTCCTAGAGTCCACAAGTATACCTTACTTGCTAGTCTTGTTTCATTCATTCTCTCTAATCTCAAGACGACGTCAAGATCAAGATCAACAGCTGGTTGTTTGAAACCTAGGAAGCTTCGTCGTGGGTGTTGTCCATTTACTATTGTTATTTGTTTTTTGTGACTTATTTTAAAGAATTGTTGGAAATAGTGAATTGATACACTTTTCTTGTGGCTTGAGAAAACTTGTATACCTGAAATAAACAACAATTCAACGTTAGTAACGCGTCAGTCACATTCCATAGGTGTGCTTTACTGTAGTAAGTATTGGGCCTTACGGTGTTGCTCCCTAGGTTGAAGGTGGGAGATGGATGGTATACAGCAGAACGGGATGCGGCCCTCTTCGCCAGAGATTGCTGCTGAGGAGGACAGAGTGCGGCGGCGGCGGCGATCCACGTTGGGAGGGCATCTTTCCCGCTGCAGTGTCGGGGGTAGACTGTCCTTAGCGGCACCCCCTGCTCCAGGCCTACAAGGTATGTGTGTGTGTATCTACGTGTAGGCCTCCTCCTGTTGACCTTAAGGGTTATGGTGATCCCACATTATCTCATGTAATGTATTTGAGGCATCAACAATACCATTGTGGTGGAGCATCATAGAGTTGTCCTCTGCTGTAAAAACGAAGTGCTTAAAGATACGGCAGTCGTACCGCGTTGTCATCCACTATTCATCTGCTATTCCTACGGCCTGTGCCTTATTATTTATCTAGTAAAGCATCTTTCAAGTTATGTTTGGTTCGGTTAGGTTCGGTTATATAAGCTTTTCCCAAAAAAGTTAGGCACGTGCCGTATCTATAAATGAGCACTATGAGGATACGGCACTTGTTAGATTATGGTTAGATTAGGCGGTAAAGATTCGTAAGACGACCCAGTCGATATCTCCTTACCTTTATAATGCACTGCAAATTCAACCTCAGATACTTGTTCAGATCACCTCAAACAGTTATGCCACTGAATTACAGAAAAAAAAATGTTAATATTTTTTTAGGTTACATTAGGTTTATAGGGTCGATGGGGGTGAGTTTGACCACAAAATTTGAACTTTACTCTCATTCTATAAAGGTGCTAGAAAGGAGACTCAGATTTGCACACAAAATTCACCTCTAATTAGACTTTATTTTCTGTAAATATCATGGTGTTCCCTGCAATACAAAAAAGAAAAATAATGGAAATATGTGGGCAGGATGCAAAAAAACATTGGGGTGAGTTTGGCCACCACAAAGGGTGAGTTTGACCATCACTAATTTGTTCACATATTTGCTTTTCTAATTAAGCAAATGCCATCCCAGAAAGTGTGCATTACTTTACAAACTGAAAATATATGGTAGCTATTTTACAGACATATTAAATCATAATGTACTGGTAGTAGCTAAGACATTTTAACACATCAAAATTGAAAATGATATTCATCACACATCATTAGCTAGCTACTAATTGTGAAAAACTTAGCTGCATTTTTGCTATTTAACACTTCTTAAATGATTGGAAATTCTTGTGTACACTCTTCAATACCATTTCATCTAGGCAGAAGGGAAGAGTACCTGAAATAATAACCGGACCAAAGAATATGTGCTGCACTTCAACTCTGTCAACGTCATCTCGAGATGGCCATTTATATCCATCAGGGTATTTCCTTAGAAATTTCATTGAAACACTCTTCTTGTGTACACTTAACACTCTGTCTATATAAAACTGAGCACCATAATCTACACAATAATATTCATCTTCTTTAATGTTACTTTGTATGTTCTTGTACATATTTTTCATTCTGCTTAGATTGTCATCACACTTTTCTTTACTCCCACCTGGTTCACTAATCATATCTATCTCTTCTAGCTCATCCACTTCATCAGAGTCTAACTCTTCTAACTCCACAGGTTCAGGTGCTTGTCTTTTCTTTCCTTTTACTCTCGATTCTTTTTCTTTTATGGCATCGGCAAATACCTTGTCTGTAATCACAGCAGCACCACAGTCTATTTTACAGCGTGTAGGACGTGGAGCTTCTTGATATCTTGACTTTGGACTAATGTTATCTGCCAGCAACTGCTCGAAGGTGACACTGGGTTTAGCAATGGGCAGTTTTTGTGGTGTCATTGCAGTGCCCTTGGATGTTGTAGGCTCACTCACTTTTTTCATCATTTGATAAACGGCGAGCAGCTTGGGATCAAATACATCTTTAGGGTATACAGTTCTGTCAGTGGGGTAAATTCCAGTCTTCCTCAAACTGGATGAAATGTTTTTCACAGTAAATACTTCCAGCCAAATGGAACCAACCAGGTTAACAAATGTTGCTCTGCTGATGTGAGCAGCATGATGTGTCCGCTGGTAACTTGCAATAAGCTTATCCCACTTGGCCTTTAGTGGCCTAAAACAACAGACATCTAAAGGCTGCAATCTCTCTGTTGTATGTGGTGGAAGCTTGATTATTGTTATTTCTTGATCTATAGCTTTCTTCATGACATCGTAGGAAATATGAGATGCATGTCCATCAAAAATTAGGAGTATAGGTCTTTGTGTTATGGTTTCACAGAAGTTGCTAAACCAAGATTTGAAAATGCTTGTCACCATCCACACTGATTCAGACACTGCATACAGTGTTCCTGGGTAAGCTTTATCTCCTCTCCAAGTTGACTGCAGGGTTTTTTCCTTTGAATATGATTAAGGGAGGCAGCCTTTCTCCTCCTGCTGAGATCCCTGCCATAATAGAAGTACTTTCACGGCCAGAAGTCGCAGTTACATGACAGGTCTTAACCCCCTTTGGTGATACTACCCTCGTTTTTGAGGGATCACCACTTAAATTTGTCTCATCTATATTCCAGATGCACTCAGGTCTGTTTTCTATCTTTAGTCTTTTAATTTCTTGTTCCAATAGATCAAAGAAACCATAAATTATGTTAGGATTCTTTGCTGCCAGCTTCCTTGACTTTTCAAGAGTTGAAGGAATTTTTGCACTAAAATTGTACCGAGACAGAAATCCACCAAGCCAGTCATCACCAGGGATGTTGTCTTTAAATCGACAGTATTTTCTGAGATAATCCCCAGTTTCATTGTTTTCTTTAATGTTGGCATCCGCATACACTTTCACAAAATCTTTTACTTCCTGCCTTGTAAGGCCCAAGCCCATTTAGCCATTACCTGTAAACAACTGGCCAGCTCTACTTCACTTTCTTCTGGTAGTGAAAGATGCCCTCCTGATCTCTGTTTTGGCTCACCTGTCTCTTTAGCATACATGTACGATTTGAGAGTGTTTCTATTCACTTTAAAAGTTTTTGTTGTCTCACGTAATGACATGTTGCTCTCACTGATGGCTTGAGCTGCTTCCTGCAGGGACATCCTGTCGGGAACACTTCGCTTCCTCTGGTAATGGCGTGGCATCATGCAAATACTTCAGAGTTGATCATCAGAACCTGAAATACAATGCAAACTATGCTAGGAACAAATAAAAAACAAAATAATAAAATTAAAATAAAATAAACTACATTAAAAGAGTAAAATATCAATGGTCAAACTCAGCCCAAGGTTGTGAATTTACCTGGGGTGAGTGTGACCACATGTTAAATTATAAATTTAACAATTTGTACAACGAGCTACTAGCTGATTTTCCTTTCAGAATTAGATTAACATATGGACATTATATGGCCAAAATTTCAAGTTTCTGGTATTTATAGTTTACGCAAAATAATAAAGTTTTAAAAATTTCAAAAATGATACAACAAAGTTTTAAGCAACTTTTTTTCAGACTCCTTCATTTTAATGTGTATAGATGTTTTAATTTTTGTCCTAAAAGTCTATAACTTTGAACAGTTTATGACAAGGAACTATTCTTAGAATTCAGTGTGTAAATTGTGTAATTGAAGTCAATTTATGAGTTTTATTGACATCGGTCAAACTCACCCCATTGGTCAAAATGGTCAAACTCACCCCCATCGACACTAGTTAGGTTTGGTTAGGTTTAGTTACGTTTAGTTAGGTTTGGTTGGGTTAGTTTTGGTTAGACTTATTCAACTGCAGCTCTGGGAAGGTTATGCTAACAAAGCAATTTTTCTTCGGTAAATTTTTACATCTTCACCAGAATGACGTGTGCTACGAAAAAGAAATGGCGTCTGCACCTCACACAACTCCGTACTTTTAGTCAATGAAAACATTTGATAGCTTGAATTTGCATTGCATTATAAAGGTAAGGAGATATCGACTGGGTCGTCTTACGAATCTTTACCGATTAGGTTATGTTAGGTTTGGTTCGGTTATATAAGTTTTTTATGTTTTGTTACCCAAAAGTTAGGCATGTCAGCTGCCCTACCTGTAAGCACTGCCCTGTAAAAAATGGGGTAATCCTGTCTGAATCTTGCCATTATGTTGTTTGCTTAATTTTCCAACAGCACTTTTATGCGTGATATGCACCAGAACTGGTACCCTACGCATTATTGGTCAGAATCAAAATTACCTAACCCAACTACATCTAACCTAACCTATTGCAGATAAGTTAATAATAAGTTATATACACAATTCTAAATAGAGAAATAACTCTGAAGAAAAAATAATGTAATTCATCCCAGAAATAATAGTCTGCACCCAGCTGGAAAAAAAACCTTGCCACTGGTTCTCCGTTTCCCCCATTGAGTACCCCCAGCAGGCTCTGTCCGCTCACCCACTCAACTGACTCCTTTTTAATACTGATCAACTTTTCCTAACCTAGACTCCATTTTGATACTAATTTACTTTTCCTAACCTAATCTTTCGATCTATTTATATACTAGGCTGTTATCCCCCTAAAGTAGGGTAGCCAAGACAAGGCACGCATACACACACCCATACACACATACATATACATTCTTCTCACTTAACCCCTAGACCCCCATGGTAGAAGAGAAGTTAACCCACCCAAATACTGCACGTCAAGTGGGACTGAGTGTTGGGGTTGTATCTATAACAGAGTCCAAAGGTTTACCCCTGCCGCTTCATATTGTCATATACAACTCATGCCCTCTCCCTTTCCGCACCTGATGTGATCTAAGGGTCACACCAGATGCGTGGGAACCTCATCCAAGGGTCGTCAAAGCTGTGTCATTAATCATGCATTCACCACTACTCTCCATTTTACTTCTATCATGCACAATCATCCTTCCTTGCTCTACAGATATTTTGGTGCTAGTTTAGTATGCGGTCTACCGTTCTGTTTCTACTTTAGTATGCAGTCTACCACCTGCTTCTACTTTAGTATGAGGTCTACCGCGCTACCACACTATACTGTGGGTTTAATGGATTATTTCCATCGCAGAATAACAAATTGTTTATCATGCATAAACAATCAGCGTTGCACATTACTAATATCATTCAAAAATATTATAAACACCTTTTCTGAGGACTTTCCAGCAGAAATTATTAAGGTGTGACTGACACAGTTCCTGGCTAACAACTCTCATAGTGCGATATTCTTTGAAATATGTGTTTTGGCAACCAACCACGATCATTCTATGCTTGAGTGTTTGCTCCTGTTACTGGATCCACGTAATTGTCTTAGTGATTCACTGTACTATGGCAATAACCCAGATTATTCAAGTTTCCATATGCAGGCCATACATCAGAGTGAGTCACTGATCCGGCTTCACATTCCCGCTGAATAATATTAATCAGAGTATTTCTGTCATGACATTCCACATAAAAATAATGGCACTCATAGCCTTGCTTGAGGCCAAACACCCAAGGCCTATCGATTCGGAGTCCATGGTTTCTGTTGTTTTTGTATGTGTGTCGCTGTCTTCAGAGATGGGAGCAGTATTGCCATTCAGCATTCTTCCACAATTGTATTTTCGCCTTCCAGCAAATCTTACCCTGTTAATCTGGATCAGGTATATATGTATGTGTGTGTGTATATATATATAATTGAAATACATGTTTTTGGTTTTTAATTTTCAAAAAGTCAGTATTTTTGCTTTAATCACCTGATTTCTTAAAGGAGACACTGGTTGAGATGAAAAAAAATCTGAAAAATGCCTTTCTGTAATAAAATCTAAGTACTAAATATGGCAATGCATTGAGTATCATATTCTGGAGTTTTATGGCGATATAGGCAAGTTTCCATTTTAATGACCACGTGTCAAACATGAGCGTTTCTTTGATCACAATTTCTCAGGGGTTTTGTTTTGTTTTGTTTTGTTTGTTTGTTTGTTTGTTTGTTTGTTTTATTATTATTATTATTATTATTATTATTATTATTATTATTATTATTACCAAACAAATTGGAAGAATTGTTCTTATTATTTGATGAGCATGTTGCTGGCAAACAGACTTGCATTCCAGACCTTTCTCTTTAATGTTCAACCATTTTGCAAATGGTTCCCAGTGTAAAGTGAACATGGCTGCCTGCACCATAGTGTCGGCACGCACCATTGTGTTATAGTCTCTCCCACTGATGTCCTTGTTTGCTGTTCCATGGAGGCAGACATTACCCTCCACAATGGTGTCTTTAACTCCAGTGTCCTACATCAAATGTCCTATTGCACATTACCCTCCACAATGGTGCCCTTAACTCCAGTGTCCTACATCAAATGTCCTATTGCACATTACCCTCCACAATGGTGCCCTTAACTCCAGTGTCCTACATCAAATGTCCTATTGCACATTACCCTCCACAATGGTGTCTTTAACTCCAGTGTCCTACATCAAATGTCCTATTGCACATTACCCTCCACAATGGTGTCTTTAACTCCAGTGTCCTACATCAAATGTCCTATTGCACATTACCCTCCACAATGGTGTCCCTTAACTCCAGTGTCCTACATCAAATGTCCTATTGCACATTACCCTCCACAATGGTGTCTTTAACTCCAGTGTCCTACATCAAATGTCCTATTGCACATTACCCTCCACAATGGTGTCTTTAACTCCAGTGTCCTACATCAAATGTCCTATTGCACATTACCCTCCACAATGGTGCCCTTAACTCCAGTGTCCTACATCAAATGTCCTATTGCACATTACCCTCCACAATGGTGTCTTTTAACTCCAGTGTCCTACATCAAATGTCCTATTGCACATTACCCTCCACAATGGTGTCCTTAACTCCAGTGTCCTACATCAAATGTCCTATTGCACATTACCCTCCACAATGGTGCCCTTAACTCCAGTGTCCTACATCAAATGTCCTATTGCACATTACCCTCCACAATGGTGCCCTTAACTCCAGTGTCCTACATCAAATGTCCTATTGCACATTACCCTCCACAATGGTGCCCTTAACTCCAGTGTCCTACATCAAATGTCCTATTGCACATTACCCTCCACAATGGTGCCCTTAACTCCAGTGTCCTACATCAAATGTCCTATTGCACATTACCTTCCACAATGGTGCCCTTAACTCCAGTGTCCTACATCAAATGTCCTATTGCACATTACCTTCCACAATAGTGTCTTTAACTCCAGTGTCCTACATCAAATGTCCTATTGCACATTACCTTCCACAATAGTGTCTTTAACTCCAGTGTCCTACATCAAATGTCCTATTGCACATTACCTTCCACAATAGTGTCTTTAACTCCAGTGTCCTACATCAAATGTCCTATTGCACATTACCTTCCACAATAGTGTCTTTAACTCCAGTGTCCTGCATCAAATGCTTTATTGCTTTCAGGAAATTTTGAGCTACAGTACTCCCTCCAATTTTGTTTGAAATTTGTCGACATTGCAGGCCACAAAATTCAAATTTGCAAAATTGGAATCATTAACCTTATGGTGATTTTAATCATGTTTTTGCCTTTGTTTGTACACAAATACATGTAATTATACATCCTACAATAAAGAAAAATACAGAAAAACATAAACATTATCATTATCCATAAGAAAATTAATTCAAATGACCATTTTACTGTACCTGGACTTGCCGAGATGGAGATTGGTCTCGGTCGCAAAATTGGAATATCGCAAAATTTGAGTCTGGTGTCCCAAAAACATTTTTTTCCCCCAAACATATAATACTCAAAGATGCTACAGCATCTTTTGACCACCCAAGATTGGTAATTTCTCTTTATTTCACTGAAATATGTAAATCTTAGTTTGATGATGTTACATGATGCCTGTATCAGGCCTCAAATAATAGCAAAAGATGCCGGAAAAGTGTCTATGTGACACAGGTTTCAATGTTTCACTTGACCTCAGAATCTTTTCCAATCAAGGCCATCAGGCAATTTGTTAATTATGTGTAATGTGAGTAACCATATATCATTGTTATATCAGCTATTTCTGTGATGTATGTCATATTAATATGCCTCTAAAGTCAAATATTTATAAAAATCAGAGAGGTGCCATATATAATTTTTCTCATAAGAACATGTATTCACTTCACGCATCTTCAATACACACGAGCTCATATGTCGGCCATACACTTATATACTTTATTATGTTTGTCACTAATTACAATTAATCTTATATAAATGGGTATTTGACAAATAGCCCTTTACAAGCAAAGCTTTTTGGGCAAACTAGTGAAGACAAATAAACAAACAAACAAACACAACAACTGGAACAGAAACATTTAGGTGCTTGTAAGGTGAGTGTACTGTACTATGCATAAGTGACACAACATTTCTCCAGACCAGGTGCTGCGAGTGGAAGAGGGCCGGCCCTGGGCTACCAAACTCTACTTGCTGCTGGACATAGCCTTGCGTGAAGCTGTAAGGAGACTGGAGTCACGGCTGCCTGGAGATGAGTGTGTGCCAGAGCTGAGGGCAGCTGTTCTGACACAGGCTGGCTCCATGGCAAAGCAGCTCTCAGAGGTGGTGTGTGGCTTGACACCAGTTGCTGCTGCCAATGGGCATAGCACTCCAATCTTAAGGTGACTTTCCAAGTATTTATTATTTTTTATATATTATATACTGCATTTTTTGGTGTTTAAAACACTTTAATTTCTTAAATGGGATCTTAGCCTCCTTCTGTGTCCTGTACACCAAAGTTTACAATTTTTTTTGTCTCAAATAGGCTAAAAGAAATGATTGATCCATCCTTCCATACCTCTAACACTTTGTTCCTCCCCGGGGACTGCCCTCTAGGTTGTGGCTACAGTAGAAAAGTCTCCATCTTTCCTTATTTTGACATTTCCTCACTGCATGGTTAAAGCTCTGCCTCACATTTCTCTCCCACCTTAATCACTGTTTATCTTCTTTATTGGTGGCCTCCCCTTCGTATTTTGTTGTTGAACTTAACTCATACACATTAGTCACGTAGGATAATTATATCCTTATTTTTGCTATTCCTTGCCTGTATCCAAGGGAGACAGTGGACAAGTTATTTATCAGTAAGGGCATGTCTGCCAAGTCAGGAAATACAGGTATTTCACACTTTCATTATTAAAATTTTTAAATTATAGTGGAATTGAATGAAAGATATGCAGATAGATAAAATTTCCTATTATTTTCACATTGTTGTACCATTGATTATTAATCCTTGATTAAGGATATATCTAGGTCAGTCTCTATCTGACCTCTGTTCATTGTGGACATGACTTCTCTGCTGCTGACCTGACATCTATGGCTTCACATAAACTTCTAGGCTACGCCATCTTTGCTATCTTTATACTTTAAACATTATACACAATACATAGCACAGCCATTAGTGATACACCTAGAACATAAACTTTTTTCATTGTGCAGAAACAAAATATTTCTTCCCATGTAAGTGCAACTTACATACTGGATTCTAAAGCTATTCTAGTACAGCGTCTTGGAATGGATTGTTGTCTTGGACAATATCTTTGTGGTAGTGTTTGGCAGAGGTCCTTTGACCATCCTGCTTTTGTCATGATGAAAGTTATTGGCACAGCCTTGGCCTTAGCCTTTGATGGTGCCGCTGTGTGCTTGGTGGTGTTGACCCCGGCTATAGCAAGCACATTCTTAATCCATCTCACAGTTGTGTCTTTGGAAACACTTTTGTGTGGCTTGGTGAAGCTGATGAGTATTTTTCCGTTGTCTTGTCCAACGTCCTTCCTCAATTTTTTGGTCTTTACAAAATAATGCTTCAGAGTTTCATACACACATAATCTTTTGTCTTTTGCATAACCATGAAATTTGTCTAACTGAACATTGAATTTGGGTCTACTTTGTTTAATGTTGCCCCCTAACCAAACAGAAATAGAATCCTCCCCTATACAAATGTTCTTTAGCACTAATATGTGTAAAGTTTGCACCCTGGCAGCTTATGTAAGTGGCATCAGCATCGCTAATTTTGATGTGGGTTCTTTCAGGGAAAGGCTGTATAAAGGGTTCATGGTCCTAAGTTTCTGCAACACTGGTTTGATATCCCAGGTCTCTGTATACCTGAGTTTTGATGGTCTCAGGTTGAATACCGCTTTCAGAAACCATTTGATGAGAAAGCGGTTGATTTCCTGCTCTGCATCCATCCACAACTATCCCTAGTGAGGAGAGTGTCCCCTCACTAGGCATAGTTGTGGATGGATGCAGAGCAGGAAATCAACGAGTGTTGACACACTCATAGCTCACACCTCTGGAAAGTTTCAGACAAGAAATTAATAATGTCGCTTACAGTGGCATTAAGAGGATTGATGTTCCCTCTACTACAAAACTGTGTCCATCTGTTGACATGTGGTCAATACTGTCTCTCAGTCCCTGGCTTCCATTAAGACATGAAAATGTCCGTACCCTCCGTGAAATGCCTCCTCTAAATTTTTCCGGACAGTAGACATGCCATCAACTTGGTGTGCCTCATGATTTTGGTGTTCTTCTGGTGATGATGGGTGTAAGAGCACATTCTTCCTTCTCCTGATGAGCAGAAGTTCTTTGACAAACATTCTGAGTAGCATCTCTATCCATGGCTGAGACATCCACAATGGTACTACCAGCCATCTCTTCACCTCCTCTGCTTGCATCTTCTGAAGGCATCTGGCGATATGGCGAAGTAACTGTATTTGCTATATTTGTGTTTTCTGCGAATTTTGACATTTTACAAGTGATGGCATCATCGATGTCGTTTACATAGATAGTAAATAGTATAGGGCCAAAAACTGACCCTTGAGGAACTCTGCTATTCACATTTATACGGTCGGCAACTTTTCTATATAATACTAGTCTTTGTTTTTAATATGTTAGCCACTAGTGGCTAGCGGTCGGTCATACGAGCTCAGAGTCCCGAGTTTGAATCCCAGCACGTGCTGGCCACTTTTCTTTGGTAAAACCGCCGAGTGGCCAAAGATCACCCACATGCTGCCATAACACTATCCACAACGGGACTGCAATGTCATATGAACGAGGAGCTTCCGCTGGCAGCATAAGCCTCTCAAGAAACGAGGCGTCACTTAAAAAATCTAACCTGCACTACTAATGGGTGGAGGCCGACCATCTAATGCCTCCATTAAGCCTACCAGCACCACAGGTTAAGGACAAAAGGAAAAAAAACAAGTGCAAAGGTCTCCAGTTATGTCATGAGCTTTTACTTTACTTATAAGCTGCTTGTGTTGAACTTTGTCAAAGATATACTATGTCAAGTGCTACGGTGTTGTGGTACATTTTGCATAGGTTGTTGAAGAAATCCAGCCGGTTTGTAAGGCATGAACGTTTATTTCTAAACCAAGGTTGTGAATCTTTAATGATGGTGTTTTTCTCTAGATATTCTACCGTTTTGTCTCCTATATATTACATAAACTTACCTACAAAAAGTTAGGCTAATCAATTTATGAATTCCAAGATGAGAATTACCTTATTTGTCAGCATCAAGGATGCTGTTTTTTTTTCCTAAAATAAGTCTCAAAATTTTGCCATGCGTCTTTGAGGAAGAAGGTCAGGCCTATGCTAACCCCAGAGGAAGGTTATCTATGCCAGATGGTAAACTGAATTCCTGTATGTGATCCTTTGATTAAATATTTAGATTATACAACATTTAAGGTTGTAAACAAAGTATCATAAAAAAAATATATATATGTATATGTACAGAATGTTCCCATGGCAGACTAGGGTAGAGGAGCCAACACACTAGTAGTATCAAGGAAGTTAAACACAGGTAGTACCACTCTGTCTTGATGAATATCATAGTTAGCAACTGCTCAGCTAAGCCACGCCCACTTGTCATGATACGATAAACATTAACAGGGTTTCTTTATTTTTCTATTCAGTTTCCATTATTTTTACCATTTTTATGTTTCCCAATCTTTACCTGTTCAGCTGTCAGCTGTAGTGATGTACAAGCCTGACTGATTGAAAACATGTTGGTAACACTTTTTAACCCCTAGGGTCCAGGCGACAGATATATCCGTCATAGCTACTTTTTAGCTAAATAGGGCTACCTCGAGAGGACTTTGCTACGCAGCGGGGTAGTGCGTGCTATCATGCCCACGTTCCGCTCACCTTTCAGTTCCTGCTTGACCCTAGCAATGGCTGATTCACGTGAACGTGATCTGCATGCGTCCCAACCCCTGGCCGCCACCAACCAGCCCAGTACACCACCCCTAACTTTGACACCACACTCCAGCCCTCAGTGCTCACGATGCCCTCCTCAACGCAATCTGGGTTCTCGCTGTAACTGAGGTTCCAAGCATTTTGTCATACGGTCATATATCAAGAGGTGGCGGATACAAAGCCACAGCCGCTCCACGCGCACGAACAATCGCCTCTCTGCACGCCCAGACAGTGTCTCCTTCAACTCGTCATATCTCTATAACTACACATCGTAGAGACATGGGGATGGTACCACTGGAAAGAAGAAGAGTTGAAGGAAAGTAATAAACAATTTCTATGTCAGTACAGTCGGCCCCCTAAGGGTGCGCTTAATGTAGTCCAAACCCTTGCGCACCCTTGGAAAAACGCACCCTTGGAAGTTAATAACCTATGGGAAATTCACTAATGTAGTCCGGGACTCTTGAGACTTACCCTTTTTTCGCCCAATAACCCCCGAAAAACATGATATAATACAAGGGAACACAAACAGCAACAGACCCTAGGGTCCCTGCGAAGGCTGTTTGATATAACTACTCTACACTAACTACTTGAATTAGAGAAAGGATAGTACAGTGGAAGGCTCCTCCCCTCCCACCCATCCCTCCAGCCGAAATTGGCAGGAAAATAAGTGATATCATGTAGTATAGAAAAACTACATGGAATTTTCGAGGTAAGTGTGAAATAGTAAAAAAAAAATAAATAAATAAAATAAAAAATAGCGGAGGATACTATACTATACTATACTATACTACCACTAATGCTGGTACAGAATCGCATGCTCATATCAAATGGGAACTGGTGCAGTAGACACAGACCAGTAGGAGTCGTACTGCAACTGTTGTTCAGGTAGAGATTTGATTCTCATTTACTTCGGATCATGGAATATACAGTACATATACACATGTGATTATATATGATAGATAATAGATAGATACTGTACTGGCGGAAGCCATTACAGTATCTAAGATGGAGGAGGAGGAGGAATCCCACATCTGAGAGAGAGAGAGAGAGAGATTGACGTCATCACAACATGACCGCCTGACAAAAGCTGAATTTCTTTGCGTATTTCCCGTCTTATACAGACGTGAGAAGAATGAAAAGAAAATCAGCGTAATTGAAAAGAAAGGACTAGTAACATCGGTAAAAATCTTCCTTTGTGTTGCACTTCCTTCTTATTCACGTCTATGGAAGGATAGAGGAACCGTAACACCAAGGAAGATGGGATCTACAAGGCGATACAAACCATAACAGGTCACAAGAAGAAGAAGAGGAGGAGAAAGAAGAATTCCACATATGAAGCTTTAGGATGTTGAGTTTTTTAAAGGAGATGGAAGGAGGGAGAGAAAGACGAATGGTGGAGAGAGAGAGAGAGAGACTGCTAGCTGACAACGCATCAAGGACTGGTGGAAAATGGCGGGGTTGCCTTATCCCGTAGCTGCCAGCTAGTGATTTTGCGCACACTTTGAATTTTTTTGCACCCTTTGAACATAAGTGCCAAACCGGTACCGTCCGCACCCTTGGAGTGCGCACCCTTGGGGGGCCGACTGTACAATATATAGGTTGAGAGTGAGGGCAGTGTGAAAACAGTCAAAATCGAGCAACGTGCCCGAACTGGAGGGGTTAAAACTTGGTAGTTTAATTGTGCTTCCATGATCATCAACTTCCAAAAGTGTTGGTCATAATCAGTTGAAACCTGAACCTGAACTGAAAGACAGTACAATAATCAACATATTGTACCAGATGAAGTCATGCCACTTCACTGCATTCAGACATTGGAATGTGTTTGGTACCCAAACACTTGTGGTGTTGGTGGTGTTAGTATGAACACTCTGCCTCTCTTGCTTTTTATTCCAAACACAAATAGTATCATTATTATTGGTCGTGATACAAGATATTTAAGAGAATGGGAAGAACAATGAACTGTGGAACTGGAGTATCATTGTGTTTGATGCAGCTCTGCCGTGGGTACATATCCCACTCAGTATTTTATACGTCTAAGAGAGAATAAACTTACATGTCTCTGTATTGTAAAGGTGAAATGATGAAATCCAGTTCACAAGTGGTCAAAATTATCTATATATTGCTAAACCACCCACAAAACATATTGGTAAGGTAGGGGAAAGTGCTGAGACATTTTCATGTTAATTCTTTTTTCTCAAAAATTTGCACTTGGTGTGTGTCCTTGACGTCAGAGCGTCCTTTTTTGTAGATGGGAGTGATGTTTGCTTGTTTCCACTTGCGTAGGACCTCACTGTTAAGGCTCCACTACATTCCTTCAATATACAAAGATTTACATTATCTACCCCTGGAATTTTATTAATCCTAAGCTTATCAATCTCTGAATACCTGTTCACTTGTTACACCGAGGCTCATTAATCTTTTGTCTTCCCTCCCCTGAACACTTGGTCCACAACTGGCCATGTTGTCATGTTCTCCTGCGTAAATACTGATAAGAAATACTCATTTAAAGCTACACTCATATCCTCACTCTTTTCAATTACCTCATCATCCCTTTTCAGTGGACCTATTCAATCCTTGTTTTTGGTCTTATATATCTGGAAAAATCCCTTAAGGTCACTTTTAGCATTTCTAGCTGCCCTAATTTCATAATCCCTTCTGGGTTTTCATGTCTTTCTTAACTATCCTTGCTATGGCAGTGTACCTCTCTTTTAACTCCGTTTCCCCACTTTTGAATTGTTTGTATATCCCTCTTTTAATCCCTATCACGTGTTTCAGTCTATCTGTCATCTACTTTGGATCATTTGTAGTTGATCTTATATTTCTGTTAGAGATAAACATTTTCTGTCCTATCAACAACAACTCACTTTTCCTCCATATTACTCTGCCTTGCATTAATTAACCACTTACTCACCCTCAACTCCCCATCCTTATTAACCTGATCTCAATTACTGATCACCTCCTGTGTGCTGACCTGATTTCTCCCTGCCTAATCCACTTACCTGCCATGAGGCAACGTGAACACCTGAGGTCTGACCTGACCTCTCCCTGCCATCTGGAGCCGCACCCTCCAGCCTGATAAATGTTTCCTTAAACCTTCATAATTCGCTTTCCAGAAGTCAGGTACCTGCACATGATTAAGAGAAAGCTTCATATCCCACTTGATTTTTAAAAGTATTTCTTGGTGGTCACTAGTACCTAATTTTACTCCTATTTCCATATTGCTAACCAAGTTATCTTTATTTGTTAATACTAAATCCAGAATGTTGTCTTCTCCTGTGGACTCCCTCACTAACTGCTTAAGAAAATGTTCATGAAATACATTAATGAAATCATCAGATTCGTGATATTGAGTGCCCTTTCCTGTATATGGCAAAACATTCCATACATACCCTGTTTTGGTCTGCTACGATGGAGATATCCATGCCAAACTTTGCTCTCTTTAGTAGAATATTCCTTTTTCATTCCAGTCTTCCTTCTAGAGTAACAGGAACTCATCAATGCTAATATTTTCTTAAGGATATATTTAGACTTGTATTTGTGCCAAAATGGATCTAACACTTCCCCAATTTTGAAAGCAAGGTCATCTTTATTTTGATAGTAGGATGCAAATACTATAGAGGTGCAAATCTGTCCCGAATTATGCATTTTCAAAATCAAGGTTGTTGGCAGCATGTGGTTGGTGGATTGGTATGAGTAGATAATAGTCTTCCTTATTATACCTTGTAAACTGATCAAACCTACAAAGGTATATATCTATCCAGAACTAGTTCCTTTCCACATGAGATCTTTACTCTTCCTCATAATTTCCCCTTTCTTCTCTTTCCATACTTTGTCACCATATTTATTTGTTTCTCTCACTTTATGTTCAATCATATCACTGTGCAAACGACAAAAATTTCTATTGGGTATTGAGGATTTTCCTAAACTTTTTTGACCCTTGTATCTCAAGTAATTGGAAGTCGTTCTTTAATAATAGGAGAACGACTCATCTATTCAATTGAAGCACTTATCATTTCTATCACCTTCTGTATAAGACAGACTCATCTGGTTCCTCTGCAATATAAAATTGTAAATCATCACCACTTGCAGAGTTACCACAATCATCATCTGATGTATCATCTTATTATATCCATGAATTTATTATCCAAATCCTGATTATGAATATATTCTAATTCATTATCAGTACTGTTCCTTCTTCTAGGGATCATGGTTATGTTTACAATATCCATATATCAAAAGAAAGTTGGACTATTGAGGTTTACAGGAGGCACACAAAAGTACAGCCAAACATATGAGCACTATGAGTGAACAGTAATGTTAGCCAATAGCCACTGCCACACATAAGTTGCTAGTAAGGAACTTTTTGTGCTCTAGAGAACACATATGTCACCAACTATATAATTTCTAGTCTGTCAGCTAAGAGTTAAATTATTTTTCTCTTCTTTATCTTGCTATCTTTTCTTTATTGTATTGTCATTTGTCATAGTGTGTTGTGGATAATGTAATGACGGTGTGTTACCTTGCAGTACCAGCATTGAGGTGTACAAGGAGAAAACCAAAGCACTGGAGCAAGAATACAGCAAGTGGAGAGGAATGAGGAAGCAAAGGCAAGCAGAGTGTCATGCTGCTGAAATGTAAGTGATTTACACACGCACACGCACACGCACACGCGGCTACAGATACTGGGTCTTACAACATTGGAGCAGAGGGAAAGAGGAGATCTAATAGCAGTATACAGAGTGATGAAAGGATCAGAAAAAATAGATAGAAAGAATATGGAAATAGAAAGCAAAGAGGACTGTTAGCACAAGGATCTAGATAAGATTCACAGATGGAGTAAACTTTGGGAAATGGAGTTTAATGCCAAAAAAGTGCAGTGCTGGAAATAGGCTGTAGTAGAATGAGACAAAGAGGAAAGTATTCGATGGGAAATTAATAGAGAAACAAAACAAATTAAAAAGATTTGGGAGTATGGATTACAGATAATTTGTCACCAGAGAAACATTTTAATAAAATCACAGGAGATACATATCAGCTGCTGAGAAATATAAGAATGGCTTTCAAATATCTGGATGAAGAGTTGATTAACAAATTGATAACATCATTGATTCAACCAAAGTTAGAATATGCTGCAGTGATTTGGTCACTACATAGAAAGAAGGATATAAAGAAGATTGATGGATTAAAAAGAGCAGCTACAAAAATGGCTGCAAGCCTGAGAAATTTACCTTATGAAGAAAGACTTTTTAGACTCAAACTACCAACTCCTGAGAAAAGAAGAGAAAGGGGAGACTTTATAGCAGTGTATAGAGCCTCAAAATGTCTGGAAAAAATTGATAGAGAAGATCTGTTTGTGTGGGACAACAGAACAACAAAAGGACACAAGAACAAACTGAAAAGGACTACATGCAAGAGGGACATAAATAAATACAGCTTCCCATATAGAAGCATAGAAGCCTGGAATAAACTTGATGCAGAAGTAATTAATGCAAGAAATATTCATGATTTCAAAAGCAAACTGGATAATAGTAGATTTGGAGACGGGACAGTACGAGCATAACTCTTTTAATGTATGTTACAACTAGGTGAATACACACACACACACACACACACACACACACACACACACACACAGGAAATGGGAAAGAGTGCAATGAGATTCTTAGGGGAAATATTCTATCAATAGCAAAAGAAGAGAAAGATTAGGGAGTGGTAATACAGGGAAACATATTGATAGAATATTTGGTGACACTTTCATGATGCTAAGGAATATACGAATGGCTTTTCATTTCCTAGATAAAGATATGATGAGAAAAATTATAACTACAATGATCAGACCAAAACTGGAATATGCAGAAGTAATATGGTCCCCGCACAAGAAAATGCATGTGTTGAAATTGCAACTAAGATGGTGCCAGAATTTGAAGACCTAACATATGAGGAAAGATTAAAAGAAATGCATTTAGCAACACTAAAAGAAATAAGACGAAGAAGAGAATTACAATATACACCTTGGTCCCGCATAGAATAGAACAATTTTCTTATAGAACAAGCGACCAAAAATATTAAATAAAAATTATTGTACAGAACGATCATGACCGTATAAAACGGGTTGGATGAAATAAATGAAGCAAATCCGAGGAGTTCTTATACAGAACGAGCGTAATCATATTGAACGCACCCAGGGATGATGTAGTGCTGACGTCACAGGCGTCTGTGCCGCTTGGGTGACTCTGTTCCCGCTGTAGCAGTTTGAAGCGTCCAGCTAGTGTAGAGTGACTGGGTGGAGGTGCACATGCACAAGATCACTAGCTCACAGCAGCGGGCAGAGGCAATACACTCACTCTCACATCAAGGACTGGTGGGGTGGCGAGAGAGAGAGAGTTATGTTATGGTTAGGTTAAAGGGAGGGAAGAAGGAGACAGCGCGTCGTATCAGGAGTGCTGCTATATTGTGTTTACTTTTCTGATTATAGTAGGCTATGGTTTATTTACCTCTTATTATCTTTATTTAATGAATAAATAAACACAATGACTACTGATAAAAGGGAACACGAGGCTATGCCTCCAAGGAACGGTTTTAATATAGTATTGATGATGTGTTTGGTTGTGTTGTCAGTAGATATATATATATATATATATATATATATATATATATATATATATATATATATATATATATATATATACAGTAAAACCTCGATATAATGAACCAATTGGGGTAGGGGGTCTGATGTTATATCCGAAGTTCGGTAAAAATACCGAACGAGTTCACTATATACAGGGTTTCGTTCGTTAAGACGTGTTCATAAAGGAGTCCTCGAAGTCATTTCTCAGTAGGTAGTAGGTATGTAGTAGGAAGCAAGCAGTGAGAGCACAAGCACCATCAACCCTTCACAGTGAGAGCTAATTGTGTGGACTGAGTGGCGTGCGCATCAGCGCATTCATGTTCAAACAAAGTGGAGAGTTCGGCTGGCTCACCCCATGCCTCGGATGTAATGAACTTTGGTTCGTTATATCCGACTTGGTTCGGCCAGGAAATGACGTTCGTTATATCCGAAATTCGCTATAAGCGGATTCATTATATCAAGGTTTTACTGTATATATATATATATATATATATATATATATATATATATATATATATATATATATATATATATATATATATATATATACAGTGCTCCCTCCAACTTTGCAGTGAATTGGTCAACATTGCAGGCTGCAAAATTTGAATTCACAAAATTGGAATCAATAACCTTATGGTGATTTTAGTAATATTTTCGGCCTTGTTTGTACACAAATACATGTAACTATACATGTTACAATAAAGAAAAATACAGAAAAACATAAACATTATCATTCATTATCCATAAGAAAAATAATTTAAATAACCATTTTACTGTACCGCAAAATTGGAGGGAGCACTGTATATACACTCGTATAGAACGTCCAATAGGTGGATAGAAACTTCGTTCTATGTGAAATTGTTCTATATGATACATGTAGCCTATGGAGAAAACGACAATTGGTCGATTGGTCACAAAAATTGTCCCTGAAATTAACGTAAACTGCATATTATTATGAATTATTAAATATAAATGGTTTAAAAAAACATCAAATAAGGTTTTCCTTGCCTTAATCCTACGGAGATGTAAGTACAGGAGGAGGGGGAGCCCGAGGCTTTGTGAGGATCACTCGTTTTTGCGCCAAATTGTTCTTACACTCGACTGTGATAGCCCCAAATCACGTCCTATGGCTGTTCTTCCCTCTCCTTTCTCTTTCCGTGCAATAACTTCCTTCTTTATATCGAAGGAGAGGGCCTTCCGTTTTGTAGATGCACGGCCAGGCATGTCTGGGTCAAAGTTGGCAGTGTAGCAGCTTGAAGCGTCCAGCTGTAAAGTGACCGGGTGGAGGTGCTCATGCGTGAGATCACAGCTGGCAGCAGCGGGCAGAGCCAACACACCTTGCCACTCTCAACAGTCCTTGACGCGCTGCCAGCTAGCAGTATCTCGTGTTCCCTTTTATCAGTAGTCATTGCGTTTATTTATTCTTTAAATAAAGATAATAAGAGGTAAATAAACCATAACCAATTATCGGAGGTAAATAAAACAAAACTGTAAACACAACACAGCAGCACTCCTGCTACGAGGCGCTGTCTCCTTCCCTCTTCCCTTAACCTAACCATTACCTAACATAACATAACTAACAAGATTCTTTGTGAGGTAAATAATGACGAGCACCACCTGAAACCTTGACATATGTGTTGAGTACACGATGTATAATAGGTACGACTTCATATTTTTTCTCTTACACACACACACTCTCTAACACTCTCTCTCTCTCTCTCTCTCTCTCTCTCTCTCTCTCTCTCTCTCTCTCTCTCTCTCTCTCTCTCTCTCTCTCTCTCTCTCTCTCTCTCTCTCTCTCTTTCTTTTTTTCTTTCTTTCTACTCCACCAGTCCTTGACGAGAGAGAGAGAGAGAAAGAGAATGTGTTGCCTTTGCCTTCTGCTGTGAGCTAGTGATCTCGTGCATGCGCACCTCCACCCGGTCACTCTACACTAGCTGGACGCTTCAAACTGCTACAGCTGTCACGATCGTTCTGTACAATAATTTTTATTTAATATTTTTGGTCGCTCGTTCTACTATAAGAAAATTGTTCTTTCTGAACACGTTTTATGCGGGACCAAGGTGTGTGTATATATATATATATATATATATATATATATATATATATATATATATACATATATATATATATATATATATATATATATATATATATATATATATACATATATATATATATATATATATATATATATATATATATATATATATACATATATATATATATATATATATATATATATATATATATACATATACATATATATATATATATATATATATATATATATATACATATATATATATATATATATATATATATATATACATATATATATATATATATATATATATATATATACATATATACATATATATATATATATATATATATACACTTTTAATTATTATTATTATTAAAAGGGTAATGGCTAAGGGAAAACAGAAATAAGTAAAAAAAAAAATCCCGCTTGTCGCCAGACCCTGTAAAGAGGACAGTAGGAGAATAGAAGCAAGGGGTGGAGATCCAGTTAACATTAGAGGTGTCTTGACACTCCTCTCTTGAAAGAGTTCAAGTCATAGGCAGGTGGAAAAACAGACAAAGGAAGAGAGTTCCAGAGTTTACCAGTGTAAGGGATGAAAGAGTGAAGATACTGGTTAACTCTTGCATTAGGAAGATGGACAGAATAAGGATGAGAAGAAGTAGAAAGTCTTGTGCAGCGAGGCCGCGGGAGGGGGGGAGGCATGCAGTTAGCAAGTTCAGAAGAGCAGTCAGCATGAAAATAGCGGTAAAAGATAGATAAAGATGCAACATTGCGGCGGTGACTTAAAGAATCAAGAAAGTCAGTTAGAGGAGGAGAGTTGATGAGACGAAAAGCTTTAGACTCCACCCTGTTTAAAAGAGCTGTGTGAGTTGAGCCCCCCAGACATGTGAGCCATACTCCATACATGGGCGGATAAGGCCCCTGTACAGAGCAAGCAGCTGAGAGGGAGAGAAAAATGGACGCAGACGCCATAGGACACCTAACTTCTTGGAAGCTGATTTAGCAAGAGTAGAGATATGAAATTGCCAGTTTAGATTTTTAGCAAAGGATAGACCGAGTGTGTTTAATGTGGTGGAGAGGGGAAGTTGAGTGTCATTGAAGAAGAGGGGATAGTTATCTGGAAGGTTATGTCGAGTAGATAGTTGTAGAAATTGAGTTTTTGAGGCATTGAACAAAACTAGGTTTGTTCTGCCCCAATCAGAAACAAGTGAAAGATCAGAAGTTAAGCGTCCTATAGCATCTCGCCTTGAGTCATTTAATTCTTGTTGGGTTGGGCGTCTGTTGTACGACGTTGAAAAATGCAAGGTGGTGTCATCAGCATAGGAGTGGATAGGGCATTGAGTCAGATTTAGGAGATCATTGATGAATAATAGAAAGAGAGTGGGTGATAGGACAGAACCCTGAGGAACACCACTGTTGATAGTTTTAGGAGAAGAACAATGACCGTCCACTACAGCAGCAATAGACTGGTCGGAAAGGAAACTAGAGATGAAGGTACAGAGAGAAGGATAGAATCCGTAGGAGAGTAGTTTAGAAATTAAAGATTTATGCCAGACTCTATCGAAGGCTTTCGATATGTCAAGGCCGACAGCAAAGGTTTCACCAAAGTCCCTAAAAGAGGATGACCAAGATTCAGTTAGGAAAGCAAGATCACCAGTAGATCGGCCTTTACGGAAACCATACTGGCAATCAGAGAGAAGGTTGTGAGCTGATAGATGCCTCATTATCTTCTTGTTAAGGACAGATTCAAAGGCTTTAGAAAGGCAGGAAATCAAAGCTATAGGGCGGTAGTTAGAAGGATTGGAGCGGTCACCCTTTTTAGGGACAGGTTGAATGTGAGCAAACTTCCAGCAAGAAGGATAGGTAGAAGTAGAGAGACACAGACGAAAGAGTTTGACCAGGCAGTGAGCGAGTTCGGAAGCACAGTTTTTGAGAACAACAGGAGGGACTCCATCCGGACCGTAAGCCTTCCGAGAATCAAGGCCAGAGAGGGCCTGGAAAACGTCATAATAAAGAATTCTAATTTTAGGGATGAAGTAGTCAGAGGGTGGAGGAGTAGGAGGAATATGCCCAGTATCATCCAAAGTAGAGTTGGTAGCAAAGGTTTGAGCGAAGAGTTCAGCTTTAGAGAAAGAAGAGACAGCTGTGGGGCCATCTGGTTGAAGTAAAGGAGGGAAAGATGAAGAAGTAAAATTGTTAGAGATATTATTGGCTAAATGCCAGAAATCACGAGAAGAGTTAGAGTTGGAAAGATTTTGACATTTTCTATTGATGAAAGAGTTTTTAGTAAGTTGGAGAATAGATTTGGCATGATTACGGGCAGAAATATATAGGGCATGAGTTCCAGCAGATGGATGGCTACGGTACCGTTTGTGAGCCGCCTCTTTATCATTGACAGCACGAGAACAAGCAGAGTTAAACCAGGGCTTTTTAGCTTTAGTATTAGAGAAAGTATGAGGAATGTATAGCTCCATGCCAGAGATAATCACCTCTGTTATGCGCTCGGCACACAGAGAAGGATCTCTGACATGGTAGCAATAATCATCCCAAGGAAAATCAGAATAGTACTGCCTCAGGTCTTCCCACTTAGCAGAGTTGAAATGCCAGAAGCACCTCTGCTTAGGCAGGTCCTGAGGCTGCACTGGAGTGATAGGACAGGTAACAGAAATATATATATATATATATATATATATATATATATATATATATATATATATATATATTGTGAGGAACTGCACCTGCCTCGTCTTCCCCTAATTAGTGGTTGAACTACCACTCGTCTGCCGGCGCTTGTTCACCGGCTTCCCCGCCACTACCCCACCCCCTTGTCCAGGGGTAGGGGGGTAGTCTAACCCAGCCAAGCTCCACGCCACCGGCTTGGAGAAGGACAGAACACCTCAGCTCTCACACCTGACAACACCTCATCACCTGCTGCTGTTTCTCAACATTCCGAAGGCATTTCTGGAGACTTGGGCTCCCTTCCAGTGTGCCCTTCAACTGTACCTACACCATTCGACCCTTCCTGCTGTCTGAGGAGCAATCTACGTTGCCGTGTTTTGCTGTCACGCATCTCACCCTCAAAACAGCTGTACAGGGAGTTATTTGGGTGTCATACCCCTGCTCTGGTAATTGTTTACGAGCAGTTCGTCGTTGGTGATTTATTTTGGCTTCTAGCCTATTGTTTGCTATTTGTGTGTGTGTAAATATATTCGGGGTATCATACTCCATGATTTTTCTTCCCCACAACTCTATAAAAAGATAATATTAATTGGTAGTCACCTCGGCCCTGACATATATATATATATATATATATATATATATATATATATATATATATATATATATATATATATACATATATATATATATATATATATATATATATATATATATATATATATATATAAATATATATATATATATATATATATATATATATATATATATATATATATATATATAAGTTGATATCCTTGACGTTCTCTGATTTCTGTAATGTTGACTAGTTAGTTTACTTTTTATATTTTTTATATAATTTTTGAACTAGATGTGTCAGCTGTATTGTTAACAAAGAGGAGAGGCCATGTGTGTTGTATATTGTTTTTTAAGAGATGAGTCACTCAAGGTTATGATAGGGTAGGTTGATATGATAGGGATGTTGCTTGATGATTTCTTAGTAGTGATTACTTTGAGCTCAGTACAGTAGGAGTGCATTATGCATAGGTCAGTCTGGGTTCCATATTCATAGGATGACTAAATTGGATCTGGAAATTTATACTTAAGATAGTGTAGTAGCATTGGCTTGACTTTAGGTTAACCTCAAAGGTATTTCTCTCGACAGAGAGTTCCAAGAAGCTAAATCTGGGGTGACCACCATGGATGAGAGTCAGGAGGCGCATCTCAGTCCTGCTCAACACAACACACTCAACAGCTGGGTAGACTGTTCCCAGTATGTAGAGGTAAGGATGGGTGTATAGTAGTGTGGGACGGGAGCTGGAGGGACACTTTGTGCCAACAGTTATGAACCAGATTAACACCAAAAATCAACTGAATAACGTTTGATAGCGTTGAAAGCATGGGTTTGTATGCTAACTTACCCAACATCCTTCCAGATTCTTCCTCCTTTTTGAAAGCCAATATTGTTTATATATCTGTGCATTTTTATCAGAAATTTTCATTGGTATTAATGCATTTTGTAATTAGAAATAAAGTATGAGAGTAGGGATGCAAGTATGAAGGCAGCACAGTGATAGATTTATGGTAGAAATGAAGGGAGGATATTCATGTTACCCATTTAGAGTTTCTTAATTGTTGAGCCAAATCTATCTTAAAGTCAGATGCCATTTTCAGAGCTTTAATGGCAGGAAAAATTGCTTAGGCTCATATTGATTTATGAAATTGAATAGAATGAAGGCTCTAACCTTGCGGTAGTTGCTGAAATTGTTTATGAATTCTTTCTGAAAATCATTAAAGTTGTCAAAAAAATTTTGATAAGTCAGATTGAATGATATCCTCTGTCAGACAGACACCAAGGTTGATTCTGCTTTTGAAAAGGACAATGGACCTGTTTATTCAAACCAGAAATGCAGAATACTATAAAGCTTTAGATGCAATATAGGCTATATATCAATGTACTCTTATTCTTTTTTGTTTATAAATGCATCATGAATGAAATATATGCAGTTTTCTGAGGTTGAAATATCACGTGACCGCAGAACGCTCTGTGATTGGTTGTGACACATGAATCTCATTCCCCACCACTCTGATCAGCTCTTCATGGCATCAGTGCACTGTTTCAGCAGACTGTCAGTATCTCTTCATCCTTCAACATGTCCCAAACAAAAAGAACATGTGTTTGTTTTGTGCCAATGTCGAAAAACACCACAATCAAAACATCTGAGAAAGAGTTCATAACTGTGTCCAAAGACAAGAAAAAAAGGAAACATTGCTGGATCTCTGCGAGACACAACCTCCCTAATTAAGTAGTTGTAGTATGCAGGGCCTGAGCTACACTCATGTGGTCCTGTCTCTGTATCTTGGGGAGGCAGTGGCCTAGTGGTATGTGTGAGGGCAAACAAGCTCAGAGTCCTGAGTTTGAGTCTTGGCACGGGCTGGCCACTTCTTTGAAAAACCGCCAAGTGGCCAAAGATCACCCACCTGCTGCCATCAACACTATACTCGACTGGGACTGCAAAGTGAAATGCAATGAGAAGCTTCCACGGGCAGCATGAGCCTCTTCAATAAGAAACGAGGCGTCACTTAAAAAAAAAATCTAACCTGCGCTACTAACAGGTGAAAGCTGACCACTCAGCCCTCCATCAAAGCCTACCAGCGTCATGGGATCAAGACATTAAAAAAAAATCTATATTTGTCCAGGTTTTCTTTCAGTTGATGTACATTCTTTGCCATGATCACCTTTTCCTTTAGTCCATTCCAAGTATCTATTTCTATATCTATATCTCTACTCTTACTGAATCAGCTTCCAAAAAGTTAAGTGTCATATGGCATCTGCGTGTGTTTTTCTCTCCCTCCCAGCTGCTTGCTCTGTACAGGGCCCTTATCCGTCCATGTATGAAGTATGGCTCTCATGTGTGGCGAAGTTCAACCCACACAGCTTTGTTAAACAGGGTGGAGCCTAAAGCTTTTCGTCACCAATGCAATGTTGCATCTTTATCTTGTTTCTACCACTATTTTCATGCTGACTGCTCTTCTCTTTTGAAAGAGTTCAAGTCATAGGCCGGTGGAAAAACAGACAAAGGAAGAGAGTTCCAGAGTTTACCAGTGTAAGGGTTGAAAAAGTGAAGATACTGGTTAACTCTTGCATTAGTAAACTGGACAGAATCTCTCTCTCTCTCTCTCTCTCTCTCTCTCTCTCTCTCTCTCTCTCTCTCTCTCTCTCTCTCTCTCTCTCTCTCTCTCTCTCTCTCTCTCTCTCTCTCTCTCTTTCTCTCCTTATTTTATCGATTGTAACTACTCCTTCACTGTATATTCAGTATTTCGTCATGACTGTAGAGGATACGACAAGATGGATTGCAGGAAACTTCATTCGTGGCTGCCATCTTCAGAGTGTTTCCTGGATGAAGTGTGGAGTCATTTGTGGTCATTTCAGAGTGTTTCCTGGATGAAATGGGGAGTCATTTGTGGTCATTTCAGAGTGTTTCCTGGATGAAGTTGGGAGTGATGTGTAAGATTCTGTTGTGATAAAGATGTTGTATCCACAGGAGGCACAACAGGCAAGGGATAAGGCTCATCTGGTGTTGGAGGAGGTGAGGCTCACCACAGAGGTAGTGAATGGCTTCCTCACAGCCTCAAGACTTCAGGCAGACAGTAGTTACACTGCTTTAGGTAAGCTTTAAACCCTGCACATGCTTGTAGCTGCAAAGAGTGGCAGGTTTGAATATCATAATGTAAACAGTTCCATTTCATAAGACTACATTGCTTTAAGAGAAATACAGTTTGTAAGGTTGAAATGCTTTATGTAGAGTACCGATCCATAAGACTATGCTACTTTTTAGAGAGGAACAATCCATAAGACTATTCTTTCACTGCCTTAACCCGTCCGGTGTCCTCCACCAACCACCCTCAGTGCCAGGTCCATGTGTCAGTCAGTCAATATATCAGTATAGTTTATTACATAATCATCAACTTATGTACAGCATTGATACAATAATCATGATAAAGAGGACAAGATACCTGATGGTAAATAGTGTCCTTGAATATTTACTAAAAACTATTTTGTATATAGAACAGCATTGGTGTAGAAAAATATATTTGGTTGATAAGTTATTGAAAATATTTTGCATATGAAATAAGTTCCTTTTCATCTTTCTATCTATCAATCTATA
>JAPQNM010001422.1:0-16199 GCA_029783475.1 Metacarcinus magister | reverse complement strand
CTAATAGCTTTCGAGGAAATGAGGAGAAAAGTTTTGTTTATATAAAAATCTTAAGTTTCATTTTACCGAGTAATTATTAGTCATAGAACAAATATTCATAATATCAGTTGTAGAGTTTAATTAAGTCTATCAGATGCTGCAATGATATTTCCAATATCTCTAATACCTTTCGAGAAAATGACGAGGAAAATCATGTTTTTATATAAAAATATGGTTTTATTTTACTGCGTAGTTATTAGTCATAGAACAAATATTCATAATATCAGTTGTTCAGTTGAATTAGGTGTATCAGATGATGCAATGATATTTCCAATATCTCTAATAGCTTTCGAGAAAACGAGGAAGAAAGTAATTTTTAAAAAAGTAAAATTCAGTATTTATTAGTACCAGTGAAAATATTCATATTGACAGTAGTAGATTTTAATCAGGTCTATCAGATGCTGCAATGATATTTCCAATATCTCTAATAGCTTTCGAGAAAATGACGAGGAAAATCATGTTTTTATATAAAAATATGGTTTTTTTTACTGCGTAATTATTAGTCATGGAACAAATATTTATAATATCACTTGTACAGTTGAATTAGGTGTATCAGATGATGCAATGATATTTCCAATATCTCTAATAGTTTTCGAGAAAACGAGGAAGAAATTAATTTTTAAAAAAGTAAAATTCACTATTTATTAGTACTAGTGAAAATATTCATAATGACAGTAGTAGATTTCAATCAGGTCTATCAGATGCTGCAATGATATTTCAAATATCTCTAATAGCTTTCGAATAAATGAGGAGGAAAATCATGTTTTTATATAAATATATAGTTTCATTTTACTGTGTAATTATTAGCCATAGAACAAATATTCATAATGTCAGTTTTACAGTTTAATTAGGTCTATCAGATGCTGCAGTGATATTTCCAATATCTCTAATAGCTTTCGAGAAAATGAGGAGGAAAATCATGTTTTTATATAAATATTAAGTTTCATTTTACTGCGTAATTATTAGTCATAGAAAAAATATTCATAATATCAATTGTAGAGTTTAATTAGGTCTATCAGATGCTGCAATGATATTTCCAATATCTCTAATAGCTTTCGAGAAAATGAGAAAAGTTATGTTTATATAGAAATATTAAGTTTCATTTTACTGAGTAATTATTAGTCATAGAACAAATATTCATAATGTCAGTTGTACAGTTTAATTAGGTCTATCAGGTGCTGCAATGATATTTCCAATATCTCTAATAGCTTTCGAGAAAATGAGGAGGAAAATCATGTTTTTATATAAATATTAAGTTTCATTTTACTGCGTAATTATTAGTCATAGAACAAATATTCATAATATCAGTTGTAGAGTTTAATTAGGTCTATCAGATGCTGCAATGATATTTCCAATATCTCTAATAGCTTTCGAGAAAATGAGGAGGAAAGTCATGTTTTTATATAAATATTAAGTTTCAGTTTACTGCGTAATTATTAGCCATAGAACAAATATTCATAATATTAGTTGTACAGTATAATTAGGTGTATCAGATGCTGCAATGATATTTCCAATATCTCTAATAGCTTTCGAGAAAATGAGGAGAAAAGTTATGTTTATATAGAAATATTAAGTTTCATTTTACTGAGTAATTATTAGTCATAGAACAAATATTCATAATGTCAGTTGTACAGTTTAATTAGGTCTATCAGGTGCTGCAATGATATTTCCAATATCTCTAATAGCTTTCGAGAAAATGAGGAGGAAAATCATGTTTTTATATAAATATTAAGTTTCATTTTACTGCGTAATTATTAGTCATAGAACAAATATTCATAATATCAGTTGTAGAGTTTAATTAGGTCTATCAGATGCTGCAATGATATTTCCAATATCTCTAATAGCTTTCGAGAAAATGAGGAGGAAAGTCATGTTTTTATATAAATATTAAGTTTAATTTTATTGCGTAATTATTAGCCATAGAACAAATATTCATAATATTAGTTGTACAGTATAATTAGGTGTATCAGATGCTGCAATGATATTTCCAATATCTCTAATAGCTTTCGAGAAAATGAGGAGAAAAGTTATGTTTATATAGAAATATTGAGTTTCATTTTACTGAGTAATTATTAGTCATAGAACAAATATTCATAATATCAGTTGTACAGTTTAATTAGGTCCATCAGATGCTGCAATGATATTTCCAATATCTCTAATAGCTTTCGAGAAAATGAGGAGGAAATTCAGGTTTTTATATAAATATTAAGTTTCATTTAACTGCGTAATTATTAGTCATAGAACAAATATTCATAATATCAGTTGTAGAGTTTAATTAGGTCTATCAGATGCTGCAATGATATTTCCAATATCTCTAATAGCTTTCGAGAAAATGAGGAGGAAAGTCATGTTTTTATATAAATATTAAGTTTCATTTTACTGCGTAATTATTAGCCATAGAACAAATATTCATAATATCAGTTGTACAGTTTAATTAGGTGTATCAGATGCTGCAATGATATTTCCAATATCTCTAATAGCTTTCGAGAAAATGAGGAGAAAAGTTATGTTTATATAGAAATATTAAGTTTCATTTTACCGAGTAATTATTAGTCATAGGACAAATATTCATAATATCAGTTGTACAGTTTAATTCGCTCTATCAGGTGCTGCAATGATATTTCTAATATCTCTAATAGCTTTCGAGAAAATGACGAGGAAAATCATGTTTTTATATAAAAATACGGTTTTTTTTACTGCGTAATTATTAGTCATGGAACAAATATTCATAATATCAGTTGTAGAGTTTAATCAGGTCTATCAGATGCTGCAATTATATTTCCAATATCTCTAATAGCTTTCGAGAAAATGACGAGGAAAATCATGTTTTTATATAAAAATACGGTTTTTTTTACTGCGTAATTATTAGTCATGGAACAAATATTCATAATATCAATTGTATTGTTGAATTAGGTGTATCAGATGATGCAATGATATTTCCAATATCTCTAATAGCTTTCGAGAAAACGAGGATGAAAGTAATTTTAAAAAAAGTAAAATTCAGTATTTATTAGTACTAGTGAAAATATTCATAATGACAGTAGTAGATTTTAATCAGATCTATCAGATGCTGTATTGATATTTCCAATATCTCTAATAGCTTTCGAGAAAATGAAGATGAATGTCATGTTTTTACATATATATATATATATAGTTTCATTTTACTGCGTAATTATTAGTCATAGAACAAATATTCATAATGTCAGTTTTACAGTTTAATTAGGTCTATCAGATGCTGCAGTGATATTTCCAATATCTCTAATAGCTTTCGAGAAAATGAGGAGGAAAATCTTGTTTTTATATATATATTAAGTTTCATTTTACTGCGTAATTATTAGTCATAGAACAAATATTCATAATATCAGTTGTACAGTTTAATTAGGTCTATCGGATGCTGCAATGATAATTCAAATATCTCTAATAGCTTTCGAGAAAATGAGGAGGAAATTCATATTTTTATATAAATATTAAGTTTCATTTTACTGCGTAATTATTAGCCATAGAAAAAATATTCATAATATCAGTTGTAGAGTTTAATTAGGTCTATCAGATGCTGCAATGATAATTCCAATATCTCTAATAGCTTTCGAGAAAATGAGGAGGAAAGTCATGTTTTTATATAAATATTAAGTTTCATTTTACTGCGTAATTATTAGCCATAGAACAAATATTCATAATATCAGTTGTACAGTTTAATTAGGTGTATCAGATGCTGCAATGATATTTCCAATATCTCTAATAGCTTTCGAGAAAATGAGGAGAAAAGTTATGTTTATATAGAAATATTAAGTTTCATTTTACTGAGTAATTATTAGTCATAGAGCAAATATTCATAATATCAGTTGTACAGTTTAATTCGGTCTATCAGGTGCTGCAATGATATTTCTAATATCTCTAATAGCTTTCGAGAAAATGAGGAGGAAAATAATGTTTTTATATAAATATTAAGTTTCATTTAACTGCGTAATTATTAGTCATAGAACAAATATTCATAATACCAGTTGTAAAGTTTAATTAGGTCTATCAGATGCTGCAATGATATTTCCAATATCTCTAATAGCTTTCGAGAAAATGAGGAGGAAAATCATGTTTTTATATAAATATTAAGTTTCATTTTACTGCGTAATTATTAGCCATAGAACAAATATTCATAATATTAGTTGTACAGTTTAATTAGGTGTATCAGATGCTGCAATGATATTTCCAATATCTCTATTAGCTTCCGAGAAAATGAGGAGAAAAGTTATGTTTATATAGAAATATTAAGTTTCATTTTACTGAGTAATTATTAGTCATAGAACGAATATTCATAATATCAGTTGTACAGTTTAATTAGGTCTATCAGGTGCTGCAATTATATTTCCAAAATCTCTAATAGCTTTCTAGAAAATGACGAGGAAATTCATGTTTTTATATAAAAATACGGTTTTATTTTACTGCGTAGTTATTAGTCATAGAACAAATATTCATAATATCAGTTGTTCAGTATAATTAGGTGTATCAGATGATGCAATGATATTTCCAATATCTCTAATAGCTTTTGAGAAAACGAGGAAGAAAGTAATTTTTAAAAAAGTAAAATTCACTATTTATTAGTACTAGTGAAAATATTCATAATGACAGTAGTAGATTTTAATCAGGTCTATCAGATGCTGCAATTATATTTCCAATATCTCTAATAGCTTTCGAGAAAATGACGAGGAAAATCATGTTTTTATATAAAAATACGGTTTTTTTTACTGCGTAATTATTAGTCATGGAACAAATATTTATAATATCAGTTGTACAGTTGAATTAGGTGTATCAGAGAATGCAATGATATTTCCAATATCTCTAATAGTTTTCGAGAAAACGAGGAAGAAAGTAATTTAAAAAAAAGTAAAATTCACTATTTATTGGTACTAGTGAAAATATTCATAATGACAGTAGTAGATTTTAATCAGGTCTATCAGATGCTGCAATTATATTTCCAATATCTCTAATAGCTTTCGAGAAAATGACGAGAAAAATCATGTTTTTATATAAAAATACGGTTTTTTTTACTGCGTAATTATTAGTCATAGAACAAATATTCATAATATCAATTGTACAGTTGAATTAGGTGTATCAGATGATGCAATGATATTTCCAATATCTCTAATAGCTTTTTAGAAAACGAGGAAGAAAGTAATTTTAAAAAAAGTAAAATTCAGTATTTATTAGTACTAGTGAAAATATTCATAATGACAGTAGTAGATTTTAATCAGGTCCATCAGATGCTGCAATGATATTTCCAATATCTCTAATAGCTTTCGAGAAAATGAAGATGAATGTCAAGTTTTTATATAAATATATAGTTTCATTTTACTGCGTAATTATTAGTCATAGAACAAATATTCATAATGTCAGTTTTACAGTTTAATTAGGTCTATCAGATGCTGCAGTGATATTTCCAATATCTCTAATAGCTTTCCAGAAAATGAGGAGGAAAATCATGTTTTTATATAAATATTAAGTTTCATTTTACTGCGTAATTATTAGTCATAGAAAAAATATTCATAATATCAGTTGTAGTGTTTAATTAGGTCTATCAGATGCTGCAATGATATTTCCAATATCTCTAATAGCTTTCGAGAAAATGAGGAGGAAAGTCATGTTTTTATATAAATATTAAGTTTCATTTTACTGCGTAATTATTAGCCATAGAACAAATATTCATAATATTAGTTGTACAGTTTAATTAGGTGTATCAGATGCTGCAATGATATTTCCAATATCTCTAATAGCTTTCGAGAAAATGAGGAGAAAAGTTATGTTTATATAGAAATATTAAGTTTGATTTTACTGAGTAATTATTAGTCATAGAACAAATATTCATAATGTCAGTTGTACAGTTTAATTAGGTCTATCAGGTGCTGCAATGATATTTCCAATATCTCTAATAGCTTTCGAGAAAATGAGGAGGAAAATCATATTTTTATATAAATATTAAGTTTCATTTTACTGCGTAATTATTAGTCATAGAACAAATATTCATAATATCAGTTGTAGAGTTTAATTAGGTCTATCAGATGCTGCAATGATATTTCCAATATCTCTAATAGCTTTCGAGAAAATGAGGAAGAAAGTCATGTTTTTATATAAATATTAAGTTTCATTTTACTGCGTAGTTATTAGCCATAGAACAAATATTCATAATATTACTTGTACAGTTTAATTAGGTGTATCAGATGCTGCAATGATATTTCCAATATCTCTAATAGCTTTCGAGAAAATTAGGAGAAAAGTTATGTTTATATAGAAATATTAAGTTTCATTTTACTGAGTAATTATTAGTCATAGAACAAATATTCATAATATCAGTTGTACAGTTTAATTAGGTCTATCAGGTGTTGCAATTATATTTACAAAATCTCTAATAGCTTTCTAGAAAATGACGAGGAAAATCATATTTTTATATAAAAATACGGTTTTATTTTACTGCGTAGTTATTAGTCATAGAACAAATATTCATAATATCAGTTGTTCAGTTGAATTAGGTGTATCAGATGATGCAATGATATTTCCAATATCTCTAATAGCTTTCGAGAAAACGAGGAAGAAAGTAATTTTAAAAAAGTAAAATTCAGTATTTATTAGTACAGTGAAAATATTCATATGACAGTAGTAGATTTTAATCAGGTCTATCAGATGCTGCAATGATATTTCCAATATCTCTAATAGCTTTCGAGAAAATGACGAGAAAATCATGTTTTTATATAAAAATACGGTTTTTTTTACTGCGTATTATTAGTCATGAACAAATATTATAATATCAGTGTCAGTTGAATTAGGTGTATCAGATGATGCAATGATATTTCAAATATCTCTAATAGCTTTCGAGAAAACGAGGAAGAAAGTAATTTTAAAAAAAGTAAAATTCACTATTTATTAGTACCAGTGAAAATATTCATATTGACAGTAGTAGATTTTAATCAGGTCTATCAGATGCTGCAATGATATTTCCAATATCTCTAATAGCTTTCGAGAAAATGACGAGGAAAATCATGTTTTTATATAAAAATATGGTTTTTTTTACTGCGTAATTATTAGTCATGGAACAAATATTTATAATATCACTTGTACAGTTGAATTAGGTGTATCAGATGATGCAATGATATTTCCAATATCTCTAATAGTTTTCGAGAAAACGAGGAAGAAAGTAATTTTTAAAAAAGTAAAATTCACTATTTATTAGTACTAGTGAAAATATTCATAATGACAGTAGTAGATTTCAATCAGGTCTATCAGATGCTGCAATGATATTTTAAATATCTCTAATAGCTTTCGAGAAAATGAGGAGGAAAATCATGTTTTTATATAAATATATAGTTTCATTTTACTGTGTAATTATTAGTCATAGAACAAATATTCATAATGTCAGTTTTACAGTTTAATTAGGTCTATCAGATGCTGCAGTAATATTTCCAATATCTCTAATAACTTTCGAGAAAATGAGGAGGAAAATCATGTTTTTATATAAATATTAAGTTTCATTTTACTGCGTAATTATTAGTCATAGAAAAAATATTCATAATATCAATTGTAGAGTTTAATTAGGTCTATCAGATGCTGCAATGATATTTCCAATATCTCTAATAGCTTTCGAGAAAATGAGGAGAAAAGTTATGTTTATATAGAAATATTAAGTTTCATTTTACTGAGTAATTATTAGTCATAGAAAAAATATTCATAATGTCAGTTGTACAGTTTAATTAGGTCTATCAGATGCTGCAGTAATATTTCCAATATCTCTAATAACTTTCGAGAAAATGAGGAGGAAAATCATGTTTTTATATAAATATTAAGTTTCATTTAACTGCGTAATTATTAGTCATAGAACAAATATTCATAATATCAGTTGTAGAGTTTAATTAGGTCTATCAGATGCTGCAATGATATTTCCAATATCTCTAATAGCTTTCGAGAAAATGAGGAGGAAAGTCATGTTTTTATATAAATATTAAGTTTCATTTTACTGCGTAATTATTAGCCATAGAACAAATATTCATAATATTAGTTGTACAGTTTAATTAGGTGTATCAGATGCTGCAATGATATTTCCAATATCTCTAATAGCTTTCGAGAAAATGAGGAGAAAAGTTATGTTTATATAGAAATATTAAGTTTCATTTTACTGAGTAATTATTAGTCATAGAACAAATATTCATAATGTCAGTTGTACAGTTTAATTAGGTCTATCAGGTGCTGCAATGATATTTCCAATATCTCTAATAGCTTTCGAGAAAATGAGGAGGAAATTCATGTTTTTATATAAATATTAAGTTTCATTTTACTGCGTAATTATTAGTCATAGAACAAATATTCATAATATCAGTTGTAGAGTTTAATTAGGTCTATCAGATGCTGCAATGATATTTCCAATATCTCTAATAGCTTTCGAGAAAATGAGGAGGAAAGTCATGTTTTTATATAAATATTAAATTTCATTTTACTGCGTAATTATTAGCCATAGAACAAATATTCATAATATTAGTTGTACAGTTTAATTATGTGTATCAGATGCTGCAATGATATTTCCAATATCTCTAATAGCTTTCGAGAAAATGAGGAGAAAATTTATGTTTAAATAGAAATATTAAATTTCATTTTACTGAGTAATTATTAGTCATAGAACAAATATTCATAATGTCAGTTGTATAGTTTAATTAGATCTATCAGGTGCTGCAATGATATTTCCAATATCTCTAATAGCTTTCGAGAAAATGAGGAGGAAATTCATGTTTTTATATAAATATTAAGTTTCATTTTACTGCGTTATTATTAGTCATAGAACAAATATTCATAATATCAGTTGTAGAGTTTAATTAGGTCTATCAGATGCTGCAATGATATTTCCAATATTTCTAATAGCTTTCGAGAAAATGAGGAGGAAAGTCATGTTTTTATATAAATATTAAGTTTCATTTTACTGTGTAATTATTAGCCATAGAACAAATATTCATAATATCAGTTGTACAGTTTAATTAGGTGTATCAGATGCTGCAATGATATTTCCAATATCTCGAATAGCTTTCGAGAAAATGAGGAGAAAAGTTATGTTTATATAGAAATATTAAGTTTCATTTTACTGAGTAATTATTAGTCATAGAACAAATATTCTTAATATCAGTTGTACAGTTTAATTCGGTCTATCAGGTGCTGCAATGATATTTCTAATATCTCTAATAGCTTTCGAGAAAATGAGGAGGAAAATAATGTTTTTAAATAAATATTAAGTTTCATTTAACTGCGTAATTATTAGTCATAGAACAAATATTCATAATACCAGTTGTAGAGTTTAATTAGGTCTATCAGATGCTGCAATGATATTTCCAATATCTCTAATAGCTTTCGAGAAAATGAGGAGGAAAATCATGTTTTTATATAAATATTAAGTTTCATTTTACTGCGTAATTATTAGCCATAGAACAAATATTCATAATATTAGTTGTACAGTTTAAATAGGTGTATCAGATGCTGCAATGATATTTCCAATATCTCTAATAGCTTCCGAGAAAATGAGGAGAAAAGTTATGTTTATATAGAAATATTAAGTTTAATTTTACTGAGTAATTATTAGTCATAGAACGAATATTCATAATATCAGTTGTACAGTTTAATTAGGTCTATCAGGTGCTGCAATTATATTTCCAAAATCTCTAATAGCTTTCTAGAAAATGACGAGGAAATTCATGTTTTTATATAAAAATACGGTTTTATTTTACTGCGTAGTTATTAGTCATAGAACAAATATTCATAATATCAGTTGTTCAGTATAATTAGATGTATCAGATGATGCAATGATATTTCCAATATCTCTAATAGCTTTTGAGAAAACGAGGAAGAAAGTAATTTAAAAAAAAGTAAAATTCACTATTTATTAGTACTAGTGAAAATATTCATAATGACAGTAGTAGATTTTAATCAGGTCTATCAGATGCTGCAATTATATTTCCAATATCTCTAATAGCTTTCGAGAAAATGACGAGGAAAATCATGTTTTTATATAAAAATACGGTTTTTTTTACTGCGTAATTATTAGTCATGGAACAAATATTTATAATATCAGTTGTACCGTTGAATTAGGTGTATCAGAGAATACAATGATATTTCCAATATCTCTAATAGTTTTCGAGAAAACGAGGAAGAAAGTAATTTAAAAAAGAGTAAAATTCACTATTTATTGGTACCAGTGAAAATATTCATAATGACAGTAGTAGACTTTAATCAGGTCTATCAGATGCTGCAATTATATTTCCAATATCTCTAATAGCTTTCGAGAAAATGACGAGGAAAATCATGTTTTTATATAAAAATACGGTTTTTTTTACTGCGTAATTATTAGTCATAGAACAAATATTCATAATATCAATTGTACAGTTGAATTAGGTGTATCAGATGATGCAATGATATTTCCAATATCTCTAATAGCTTTTTAGAAAACGAGGAAGAAAGTAATTTAAAAAAAAGTAAAATTCAGTATTTATTAGTACTAGTGAAAATATTCATGATGACAGTAGTAGATTTTAATCAGGTCTATCAGATGATGCAATGATATTTCCAATATCTCTAATAGCTTTCGAGAAAATGAAGATGAATGTCAAGTTTTTATATATATATATAGTTTCATTTTACTGCGTAATTATTAGTCATAGAACAAATATTCATAATGTCAGTTTTACAGTTTAATTAGGTCTATCAGATGCTGCAGTGATATTTCCAATATCTCTAATAGCTTTTCAGAAAATGAGGAGGAAAATCATGTTTTTATATAAATATTAAGTTTCATTTTACTGCGTAATTATTAGTCATAGAAAAAATATTCATAATATCAGTTGTAGTGTTTAATTAGGTCTATCAGATGCTGCAATGATATTTCCAATATCTCTAATAGCTTTCGAGAAAATGAGGAGGAAAGTCATGTTTTTATATATATATTAAGTTTCATTTTACTGCGTAATTATTAGCCATAGAACAAATATTCATAATATTAGTTGTACAGTTTAATTAGGTGTATCAGATGCTGCAATGATATTTCCAATATCTCTAATAGCTTTCGAGAAAATGAAGAGAAAAGTTATGTTTATATAGAAATATTAAGTTTGATTTTACTGAGTAATTATTAGTCATAGAAAAAATATTCTTAATGTCAGTTGTACAGTTTAATTAGGTATATCCGGTGCTGCAATGATATTTCCAATATCTCTAATAGCTTTCGAGAAAATGAGGAGGAAAATCATATTTTTATATAAATATTAAGTTTCATTTTACTGCGTAATTATTAGTCATAGAACAAATATTCATAATATCAGTTGTAGAGTTTAATTAGGTCTATCAGATGCTGCAATGATATTTCCAATATCTCTAATAGCTTTCGAGAAAATGAGGAGGAAAGTCATGTTTTTATATAAATATTAAGTTTCATTTTACTGCGTAATTATTAGCCATAGAACAAATATTCATAATATTACTTGTACAGTTTAATTAGGTGTATCAGATGCTGCAATGATATTTCCAATATCTCTAATAGCTTTCGAGAAAATTAGGAGAAAAGTTATGTTTATATAGAAATATTAAGTTTCATTTTACTGAGTAATTATTAGTCAAAGAAAATATATTCATAATATCAGTTGTACAGTTTAATTAGGTCTATCAGGTGTTGCAATTATATTTCCAAAATCTCTAATAGCTTTCTAGAAAATGACGAGGAAAATCATATTTTTATATAAAAATACGGTTTTATTTTACTGCGTAGTTATTAGTCATAGGACAAATATTCATAATATCAGTTGTTCAGTTGAATTAGGTGTATCAGATGATGCAATGATATTTCCAATATCTCTAATAGCTTTCGAGAAAACGAGGAAGAAAGTAATTTTTAAAAAAGTAAAATTCAGTATTTATTAGTACCAGTGAAAATATTCATATTGACAGTAGTAGATTTTAATCAGGTCTATCAGATGCTGCAATGATATTTCCAATATCTCTAATAGCTTTCGAGAAAATGACGAGGAAAATCATGTTTTTATATAAAAATATGTTTTTTTTTACTGCGTAATTATTAGTCATGGAACAAATATTTATAATATCAGTTGTACAGTGGAATTAGGTGTATCAGATGATGCAATGATATTTCCAATATCTCTAATAGTTATCGAGAAAACGAGGAAGAAAGTAATTTTTAAAAAAGTAAAATTCACTATTTATTAGTACTAGTGAAAATATTCATAATGACAGTAGTAGATTTCAATCAGGTCTATCAGATGCTGCAATGATATTTTAAATATCTCTAATAGCTTTCGAGAAAATGAGGAGGAAAATCATGTTTTTATATAAATATATAGTTTCATTTTACTGTGTAATTATTAGTCATAGAACAAATATTCATAATGTCAGTTTTACAGTTTAATTAGGTCTATCAGATGCTGCAGTAATATTTCCAATATCTCTAATAACTTTCGAGAAAATGAGGAGGAAAATCATGTTTTTATATAAATATTAAGTTTCATTTTACTGCGTAATTATTAGTCATAGAACAAATATTCATAATATCAGTTGTAGAGTTTAATTAGGTCTATCAGATGCTGCAATGTTATTTCCAATATCTCTAATAGCTTTCGAGAAAATGAGGAGGAAAGTCATGTTTTTATATATATATTAAGTTTAATTTTACTGCGTAATTATTAGCCATAGAACAAATATTCATAATATTAGTTGTACAGTATAATTAGGTGTATCAGATGCTGCAATGATATTTCCAATATCTCTAATAGCTTTCGAGAAAATGAGGAGAAAAGTTATGTTTATATAGAAATATTAAGTTTCATTTTACTGAGTAATTATTAGTCATAGAACAAATATTCATAATATCAGTTGTACAGTTTAATTAGGTCTATCAGGTGCTGCAATTATATTTCAGAAATCTCTAATAGCTTTCTAGAAAATGACGAGGAAATTCATGTTTTTATATAAAAATACGGTTTTATTTTACTGCGTAATTATTAGTCATAGAAAAAATATTCATAATATCAGTTGTTCAGTTGAATTAGGTGTATCAGATGATGCAATGATATTTCCAATATCTCTAATAGCTTTTGAGAAAACGAGGAAGAAAGAAATTTTTAAAAAAGTAAAATTCAGTATTTATTAGTACTAGTGAAAATATTCATAATGACAGTAGTAGATTTTAATCAGGTCTATCAGATGCTGCAATTATATTTCCAATATCTCTAATAGCTTTCGAGAAAATGACGAGGAAAATCATGTTTTTATATAAAAATACGGTTTTTTTTTACTGTGTAATTATTAGTCATGGAACAAATATTTATAATATCAGTTGTACAGTTGAATTAGGTGTATCAGAGAATGCAATGATATTTCCAATATCTCTAATAGTTTTCGAGAAAACGAGGAAGAAAGTAATTTAAAAAAAAGTAAAATTCACTATTTATTGGTACTAGTGAAAATATTCATAATGACAGTAGTAGATTTTAATCAGGTCTATCAGATGCTGCAATTATATTTCCAATATCTCTAATAGCTTTCGAGAAAATGACGAGGAAAATCATGTTTTTATATAAAAATACGGTTTTTTTTTACTGCGTAATTATTAGTCATGGAACAAATATTCATAATATCAATTGTACAGTTGAATTAGGTGTATCAGATGATGCAATGATATTTCCAATATCTCTAATAGCTTTTGAGAAAACGAGGAAGAAAGTAATTTAAAAAAAAGTAAAATTCAGTATTTATTAGTACTAGTGAAAATATTCATAATGACAGTAGTAGATTTTAATCAGGTCTATCAGATGCTGCAATGATATTTCCAATATCTCTAATAGCTTTCGAGAAAATGAAGATGAATGTCATGTTTTTATATAAATATATAGATTCATTTTACTGCGTAATTATTAGTCATAGAACAAATATTCATAATGTCAGTTTTACAGCTTAATTAGGTCTATCAGATGCTGCAGTGATATTTCCAATATCTCTAATAGCTTTCCAGAAAATGAGGAGGAAAATCATGTTTTTATATAAATATTAAGTTTCATTTTACTGCGTAATTATTAGTCATAGAAAAAATATTCATTATATCAGTTGTAGTGTTTAATTAGGTCTATCAGATGCTGCAATGATATTTCCAATATCTCTAATAGCTTTCGAGAAAATGAGGAGGAAAGTCATGTTTTTATATAAATATTAATTTTCATTTTACTGTGTAATTATTAGCCATAGAACAAATATTCATAATATCAGTTGTACAGTTTAATTAGGTGTATCAGATGCTGCAATGATATTTCCAATATCTCTAATAGCTTTCGAGAAAATGAGGAGAAAAGTTATGTTTATATTGAAATATTAAGTTTCATTTTACTGAGTAATTATTAGTCATAGAACAAATATTCTTAATATCAGTTGTACAGTTTAATTCGGTCTATCAGGTGCTGCAATGATATTTCTAATATCTCTAATAGCTTTCGAGAAAATGAGGAGGAAAATAATGTTTTTATATAAATATTAAATTTAATTTAACTGCGTAATTATTAGTCATAGAACAAATATTCATAATACCAGTTGTAGAGTTTAATTAGGTCTATCAGATGCTTCAATGATATTTCCAATATCTCTAATAGCTTTCGAGAAAATGAGGAGGAAAATCATGTTTTTATATAAATATTAAGTTTCATTTTACCGCGTAATTATTAGCCATAGAACAAATATTCATAATATTAGTTGTACAGTTTAATTAGGTGTATCAGATGCTGCAATGATATTTCCAATATCTCTAATAGCTTCCGAGAAAATGAGGAGAAAAGTTATGTTTATATAGAAATATTAAGTTTAATTTTACTGAGTAATTATTAGTCATAGAACGAATATTCATAATATCAGTTGTACAGTTTAATTAGGTCTATCAGGTGCTGCAATTATATTTCCAATATCTCTAATAGCTTTCTAGAAAATGACGAGGAAATTCATGTTTTTATATAAAAATACGGTTTTATTTTACTGCGTAGTTATTAGTCATAGAACAAATATTCATAATATCAGTTGTTCAGTATAATTAGGTGTATCAGATGATGCAATGATATTTCCAATATCTCTAATAGCTTTTGAGAAAACGAGGAAGAAAGTAATTTAAAAAAAAGTAAAATTCACTATTTATTAGTACTAGTGAAAATATTCATAATGACAGTAGTAGATTTTAATCAGGTCTATCAGATGCTGCAATTATATTTCCAATATCTCTAATAGCTTTCGAGAAAATGACGAGGAAAATCATGTTTTTATATAAAAATACGGTTTTTTTTACTGCGTAATTATTAGTCATGGAACAAATATTTATAATATCAGTTGTACAGTTGAATTAGGTGTATCAGAGAATGCAATGATATTTCCAATATCTCTAATAGTTTTCGAGAAAACGAGGAAGAAAGTAATTTAAAAAAAAGTAAAATTCACTATTTATTGGTACTAGTGAAAATATTCATAATGACAGTAGTAGACTTTAATCAGGTCTATCAGATGCTGCAATTATATTTCCAATATCTCTAATAGCTTTCGAGAAAATGACGAGGAAAATCATGTTTTTATATAAAAATACGGTTTTTTTTACTGCGTAATTATTAGTCATGGAACAAATATTCATAATATCAATTGTACAGTTGAATTAGGTGTATCAGATGATGCAATGATATTTACAATATCTCTAATAGCTTTTGAGAAAACGAGGAAGAAAGTAATTTAAAAAAAAGTAAAATTCAGTATTTATTAGTACTAGTGAAAATATTCATAATGACAATAGTAGATTTTAATCAGGTCTATCAGATGCTGCAATGATATTTCCAATATCTCTAATAGCTTTCGAGAAAATGAAGATGAATGTCATGTTTTTATATAAATATATAGATTCATTTTACTGCGTAATTATTAGTCATAGAACAAATATTCATAATGTCAGTTTTACAGTTTAATTAGGTCTATCAGATGCTGCAGTGATATTTCCAATATCTCTAATAGCTTTCCAGAAAATGAGGAGGAAAATCATGTTTTTATATAAATATTAAGTTTCATTTTACTGCGTAATTATTAGTCATAGAAAAAATATTCATAATATCAGTTGTAGTGTTAAT
>JAPQNM010001421.1:0-15341 GCA_029783475.1 Metacarcinus magister | reverse complement strand
TCAAATCAATATCAAGCCGAAGGGGACTTGCCAGCCAGAGAAATGTTCGCTTCATATTCTTTGCCATTATTATGTTATCACTGAAGGTGTTGTTATCAGGTTTGATTTGATTTGATAAATTTATCACGCCGAAGCGCCAGACAATGTGTTAAATTCATGACAAGTATACGGCTAACAATACAACAATGTCTACACACACACACACACACACACACACACACACACACACACACACACACACACACACACACATACACATACACACACACACACACACACACATAAACATATCAAACAGCAGAACACAGAATCACACAAAAAAAAAGGCACATGCCACGCAGGGCACGATAAACTATTTCCACCCACCAAAACGAGGGTGGCGTAACAAAATGTTCTCTAAAACATTGTGGTCTAGTAGTTGTCTACAAACCGCATCAAGTGATTTACCTTGGGGCAGCAGGTGAGGGACATTGGGCAGAGCAGGCAGTAGTGTTGTAGCGTGTTGGCTCGAGGCGCGGCTCACACCCAACACTCTGTGAAGGAAGGCTCGCCCTCCACCCCGGCAATCTGGCACGGTGGCCGGTAGCCCAGCCGCAGACGGGCAGAGATAACGTTGTGCCTCCGAACCATGAGGCCCTGCCGACGGTACGAGTATTTGTGGAGGCAAACAGACTCGTAGTGGAGGATGGTAATGCTGTAGGGCCTCTCTGCATCTTAGCGGCGCCGTGCAAGGAGGTTAGCAGCGGCGCGGACCTGGAGAGGTAGCATGTCAGGGAGAGCGGCGGGCGTCCAGCACCACGAGGAGGTAGATGGCAAGCTTCCTTCGCGAGTCTGTCAACTGTATCATTGTAATTTAAACCCACATGAGAAGGAAACCAAACAAATATAATAATTAAGTTACGGCGACACATTAAAGACAAAAAAGATAGAATTTGATGAACAACTGTAGGGTGTGTGGGTTGAACACTGGAAAGGGACTGGAGGGCGGGCTTATCAGGGTGGTGGTGGTGGTAGTAGTAGTAGTAGTGGTTGTTAGGGTGTTACTACTACTACTAAACTCTATTCAAAAATCGAAGGCGGACGATGCCCCGCCTCTCCTGCCCTCCCCCCCCCCTCACCCTGAGAATAGCTGCTGAAATGATGGGTGGAGCGTCATTAGTTTGGATTCATGTTGGTGATCTGTATAGGGGGGCTGGGGGGATGAGAGGACAGACTCCTGTTAATCCTCTCAGGTCCCCTAGGGACCTGACACCACCCACATCCTTCCTCCTACTTCGCCATCTACCTTATATATATATATATATATATATATATATATATATATATATATATATATATATATATATATATATATATATATATATTGTGAGGAACTGCACCTGCCTCGTCTTCCCCTAATTAGTGGTTGAACTACCACTCTCGTCTGCCGGCACTTGTTCACCACCTTTCCCCGCCACTACCCCACCCCCTTGTCCAGGGGTATGGGGGTAGTCTAACCGAGCCAAGCTCCACGCCACCGGCTTGGAGAAGGACAGAACGCCTCAGCTCTCACACCTGATAACACCTCACCACCTGCTGCTGGTTCTCAACATTTCCGAAGGCATTTCTGGAGACTTGGGCTCCCTTCCAGTGTGCCCTTCAACTGTACCTACACCATTCGACCCTTCCTGCTGTCTGAGGAGCAATCTACGTTGCCGAGTTTTGCTGTCACGCATCTCACCCTCAAAACAGCTGTACAGGGAGTTATTTGGGTGTCATACCCCTGCTCTGATAATTGTTTACGAGCAGTTCGTCGTTGGTGATTTATTTTGGCTTCTAGCCTATTGTTTGCTATTTGTGTGTGTGTAAATATATTCGGGGTATCATACTCCATGATTTTTCTTCCCCACAACTCTATAAAAAGATAATATTAATTGGTAGTCACCTCGGCCCTGACATATTGGCGACCTTGCCAGGATAAGAACTACCAATTATTTATTATCATTTTACAGATTGTGGGTTGTTATCTAAGTCGCTGCTGCGCGCCGTTGCTGCCTGAGGCCCGGGAGTAATGTTATGAGTGTTTTGACTGCCGTCAAACTCTTGCTTTTGCCAGATTTTGCACGTGAGGTGTTGTCCAATTTTTTGTTTTTGTATTGTGTTCTCTTTGTGGTCTTCTCCATGTCTTCCTTTCAAGAACTGAAGGAGCAGGGTGAAACCCTCGGTCTGAAGGGCAAGGAAATTGGCCAGTGGATCCTTGAACAACAGAAAAACGAAAGGGAAGAAAGACAAGCTGAGAGAGAAGAAAGACAAGCGGAAAGAGAAGAAAGACAAGCTGAGAAGGAAAGAGAAGAAAGACAAGCACAAGCTGAGAGGGAGAAAGAGATCAAGCTAGCAGAAATTGCAGCTAAAGGTAAGCCCTCAGTCCTACCATCACATGATCCTGTTTCCAGACCTAGTCTACCACCATACAAGGATGAAGAGGACATTGCCACCTATTTAACTAGGTTTGAGCGTGTGGCCGAGATGCTGGTTTTACCCAGAGATACCTTTGCCGTTCGTCTGGGTTGCCTCCTTACTGGTAAAGCTGCCGAACTCTACACGTCCCTTCCGTCATCCACCACTGAGGATTACGAGTTACTGAAGCAAGCCTTGTTAACAGGCTTCAGTAAAACTCCAGATGGCTACCGGGTGGATTTCAGGTCAAACAAGATTAGAGTAGGACAGAACTACCATCAGTTTGTTACCCAGTTATCGAGGATGTTTGATTTTTGGGTTGAGTCTTCCTCTGTGGCCAATGTTTATGCTGATTTAAGGGAGTTTATAATCTTTGACCAATTTTTGTCCTCCTTATCAGCAGAAATACGCCTATTCATCAAGGAAAGAAGGCCTACCAAGCTGAAGGACGCAATACAACTAGCGGATGACTGGGCATCCGCCCACAACGCCTATCCTAAGGTCTCTTCCAACAACAACGCTAAGAAAATCTCCCCTCTACTTGCTACTCCACTCCAGCCTCTACCTTCTCCTGGGAGTCGGACTCCCTCAACCGTGACTTGTCACAATTGTGGGGAAGCAGGACATATACGACCACGCTGTCCCAGGAATCCTCGAGCATTCAAGGATGGAACTACTACCACGCCCCCCTATAAGGTTGGATTTTGCTTAGAAGACCATAAAGTGCCTAACTTCTCAGTTACGGGGACTATTAATGGGTCATGGTCTTCCTCTATAATTAGGGATACTGGATGCTCTGGAGTTGTAATTTCTGAGGAAGCCTTGCCAGACATTGACCCATCACTCTGCCCCAAAGTACAAGTTGCTGACTATTTGGGACGCATCGACGAATTTCCTGTCGTTAAGTGTTACTTACGGTGCCCCTTTTACACTGGTTGGACAGATGCTGTAAGGGCCCCAATTAAATTTGCTAGTGCTCTAGTTGGGAATATTTCCGGAGTACAAGATCCTGATAGTCCTGATTCTCTACTCAGTAACGACAACCATCTTCTCCATAGTGACCAGGACCAAGCCACCACTGACGTTTCTTCCCTACTAGATCCTCTGTTGCCTCCTGATGACTCGCCTTCGCCCGGAACTTCCCTCTCCTCTCAAGAAAAGGACAACCGCCCTTCTGGATGTCAGCATCTACCACCAGTTGAGTCCTCAACTACTCAAGTGTGTGCTGTGGAGACCAGAGCCGGTCGATCTAAACGGGTCCACCCTCTAGTTCTGCCTAAGCTCCATCCTTTGACTGTAACCCCTGATGAGTTTCGTCAACTTCAGGAATCCTGTCCTTCCTTGACGGGTTTACAGTCAAAGGCTACCACTCAAGAAGTTGAGAAGGCACGGGATGGTGCCACATACCAGTTCATACATGAGGACGGCCTCCTGTACCGAAAATGTCTCTCATCGGATCACCTTCAAAAGGTAAATGGTTTATCCTTGGTTGTTCCCAGCGATTGCCGTCCTGTCATCCTACGTGTTGCTCACGAAGGTCCTTTGGCTGGACATTTCTCCCACCGGAAGACCCAGATGAAGGTCTTGCAAGACTTTTATTGGCCAGGGATGTGTGTAGACATCCGGGATTACTGCCGTTCCTGCGACAAGTGTCAACGTATGTCGGCTAAGGGTAGGGTACGTCCAGTACCTCTTCAACCGTTACCTGTCGTAACTGAACCCTTCTCCAGAGTTGCCATTGACTTGGTAGGTCCCTTGTCTCCACCATCTTCTGAAGGACACCGTTACATCGTCACTCTAATTGATTTCTCCACTGGGTTTCCAGAAGCCATGCCTCTTAAAGATATTGACACCATATCTGTATCTGAAGCTCTGCTAACCATCTTCGCCAGAGTGGGAATCCCCAGGGAAATACTTTCCGACCGTGGGACTCAATTTACTTCCCAGCTTATGGCAGAGCTACACAAACTACTGGGAGTAAAACCCATCTTCACCACGCCTTTCCACCCCAGCGGAAACGGGCGAGTTGAGCGGCTGCACGGTACCCTGAAGTCTGCCCTTCGGAAGCTGTGCTCTGATAAGCCCAAGGAGTGGCATCGATATTTGATCCCTACTTTGTTTGCCCTCAGAGAGATCCCTAACGACCGGACTGGATTCTCTCCATTTGAACTCCTCTATGGCAGGTCAGTGCGGGGTCCCCTCTCGGTGCTCCGTGACCTTTGGGAAAACCGTAGGATCCCAGAAGATGAGAGATCAACCTTCCGTTACGTCATCGAGCTACGGGAGAAACTGACCGAATGCGCCCAGCTTGCTGCCAAACACGCGGATGTGAGTATCGCCCGGTATAAGTCTTACTTTGACGTAAGATCTCAAGACCGTCAATTCCAGCCAGGCGATGAGGTATTGTTACTACTGCCTAGTGACTCCAGCAAGTTGTTGGTTGCTTGGAGTGGCCCTCACAAAGTTTTGGAAAAACGGGGTAAGGTGGACTACTTGATCGAGATGCCAAGAGGACCTAAACTTTACCACGCCAATATCCTCAAGAAGTACCACCGGCGGGCCCAAGTTAACCAGCTACAAGTCCTCGACGAGATTTCACCTTTAAGCGAGCCCGAGGAAAAGAGTAAGTCATCCTATTTGAATAAGGGTATTGATGATTTACCTGAGCTTTCTTTAACACCTGATAGTCCAACTAATGATGAAGAACCTGTCATTAATCATGCTCTCACTTGGAACCAGTCTGCTCAGGTTGAAGACCTGTTTCTCACATACCAGTCTACTTTTTCGGATCAACCTGGCTGCACCAAGACTGTCGAGCACGACATCACCCTCACTACAACGGAGAGAATACAAGCGAAGATCTACCCGGTGCCAATCCATCTCCAGCACTACTACCAGGAAGAGGTTGAGCAACTGTTGAGTCAAGGAATCATCCAACCTTCAACCTCTCCACACTGCTCTCCGGTTATCATGGTCAGGAAGTCCGACGGTACGTATCCATGCTGAACCATCCTGCAGTATTGAGACAGAGCTGCATAAGTTCGTTGGTGCCAAGTTCTTCTCAGAGCTAGATTTGAGTAAGGCATATTACCAGGTTCCACTTTCTGCCAAAGCTCGACGCTTCACTGCGTTTCCCACTCACAAGGGCTTGATGGAATTTACTCGGATGCCTTTTGGTCTTGTTACGGCCTGTGCCACTTATATTCGCTTAATGAGGATTGTGCTTGCTGGCTTGGCCAATGTTTCTTTTTATTTTGATAATATTTTTGTGTATTCATCTGATTGGCCCACTCACATCTCTGCCCTCAAGTCTGTTTTAGATAGACTACAACAAAACGGTCTGACTGTCAAACTTAAAAAGTGCCGGTTTGGAGCAGAGTCCATCAACTATCTGGGATTTGTTTTGTCCCGCGACCATCTTCAACCACAAGTTGGCAAGTTGACTGCCATCACCTCCATGACTCCTCCTACCACCAAGAAGTTACTCCGGAGTTTCCTAGGTTTGATATCATTTTATAAAGCTTTCATTCCTCAGGCCTCTGAGCTTACCGGCCCCCTCTCTGACTTGTTGAAGAAGCCGGTACGGGATCCCCTCCAGTGGACTGAAGATCTGCTTGAACGGTTCAAGCTGCTGAAGCAAGCCTTGACTTCGGGACCTATTCTGCGTCTTCCGGACCCCAGCCAGACCTTCGTCCTACGTACCGATGCTTCAAACTATGGATTAGGTGCTGTACTCCTACAGTACCATGATGATCGTCCACATCCCATCTCTTACGCCAGCCGGAAACTACTTGATCGGGAACGACGATACTCTACCATCGAGAGGGAATGCCTGGCCATCGTATTCGGCATTCATAGGTTTGACTTCTATCTTCGAGGTAAGGAATTTATCCTTGAAGTAGACCACAAGCCTCTAATATACCTTCAGAAATTCAAAGGTAAAAATGACAGAATACTACGATGGGCTTTAGGTCTTCAACCCTATAAATTTAGGGTTGTTCATGTTGCCGGGACGGACAACATTGGAGCCGACCTTCTCAGCCGGCAATAGCTTTTCTTTATTTTGTTTTCCTGCACTCCAGTCTTTTACAAGTTTTGTTTCCTGCACTCAAGTATTATAAGTTTGTTTATGTCTCCTGGTCAGCTGCAGTTCTTCGACATCAGCTGTGCAGCAGATGTTTTAGTGGGGACATGTGTGAGGAACTGCACCTGCCTCGTCTTCCCCTAATTAGTGGTTGAACTACCACTCTCGTCTGCCGGCGCTTGTTCACCACCTTTCTCCGCCACTACCCCACCCCCTTGTCCAGGGGTATGGGTGTAGTCTAACCGAGCCAAGCTCCACGCCACCGGCTTGGAGAAGGACAGAACGCCTCAGCTCTCACACCTGATAACACCTCACCACCTGCTGCTGGTTCTCAACATTTCCGAAGGCATTTCTGGAGACTTGGGCTCCCTTCCAGTGTGCCCTTCAACTGTACCTACACCATTCGACCCTTCCTGCTGTCTGAGGAGCAATCTACGTTGCCGAGTTTTACTGTCACGCATCTCACCCTCAAAACAGCTGTACAGGGAGTTATTTGGGTGTCATACCCCTGCTCTGGTAATTGTTTACGAGCAGTTCGTCGTTGGTGATTTATTTTGGCTTCTAGCCTATTGTTTGCTATTTGTGTGTGTGTAAATATATTCGGGGTATCATACTCCATGATTTTTCTTCCCCACAACTCTATAAAAAGATAATATTAATTGGTAGTCACCTCGGCCCTGACATATATATATATATATATATATATATATATATATATATATATATATATATATATATATATATATATATATATATATATATATATATATATATATATAGTGTGTGTGTGTGTGTGTGTGTGTGTGTGTGTGTGTGTGTGTGTGTGTGTGTGTGTGTGTGTGTGTGTGTGTGTGTGTGGTGTGTGTGTGTGTGTGTGTGTGTGTGTCAATACCTAATGAAAACATATAACTATACATATACTTATGGTATTAAAATTTTGATCTCGCTCTCGCTCTCGCTCTTGCTCTCGCTCTCGCTCTCGCTCTCTCTCTCTCTCTCTCTCTCTCTCTCTCTCTCTCTCTCTCTCTCTCTCTCTCTCTCTCTCCTCTCTCTCTCTCTCTCTCTCTCTCTCTCTCTCTCTCTCTCTCTCTCTCTCACTCTCTCTCTCTCTCTCTCTCTCTCTCTCTCTCTCTCTCTCTCTCTTTTACGCTTGGACGCTGGACCAACGTATTCTCCAGGCAGAAAGGAAGAGTGTGGATGACGGCCTTGCATTTCAGGGGCAACCAACACCCGCTCGTCTCCTACAGTACCAGACGTCCAGAGATGACCTTGTTGCCCTTCAGCAGTGTGCCCACACGGAGTCTTGGAGGAAATTTACTGACGGCATCAACCATCAGGCAAGCGTCGGCTCCATGTGGCACATGATAAACAGAGTCATCAAGAGGAAACCACAGAGTGCTCTTCACCACAGCCCAGCCCAGTATGCACAGGACTTTATAAATACCTGGTCTGAGTAGGCGCAGTCACGCAATCTTCCCGCCCACATTCAAGATGCACTCTCCACCCACAGGGACGTCCGTACTCTGCGTCTAATGGCTGCGTTACTCCGAGCGGATGAAGACGATGACGTGCTCATCACAGAGGACGAACTGCGCCGTGCTCTCATCAGGTGTAAGGCAACAGCTCCCGGGGATGATGGCGTTACATACCAAGTCCTCCGCCTCCTCCTCAAAGTCCCTGGAAACCCCTTACTGCAGCTTTACAATCTTTGCTTCTGCAGGGGATACGTACCGCGAGCCTGGACCTACAGTACCATTGTGCCCATCCCAAAACCTGGCACAGACAAGTTCAGGCCAATATCACTCACCTCATGCTTCTGCAAAGTGCTAGAGCGTGTACTCCTCACCCGCCTCATGTTCCGTCTACAAGACAAGTTATCTCCCTGTCTGTATGGCTTCCTACCACAGAGGAGCACACATCATTGCCTGATGGAACTGTACGCCCGCCTCTCTCCCACCAGTGTAGTAGCATTTCTTGATCTCAAGAGTGCTTTCGACGTTGCTAACAGGGAGGTTATTCTCGACCAGCTGGTTGAGTTTGGTGTACAAGGAAATCTCCTGCGATGAATACGTGGTTATCTACGTAACAGGACCTCACGTGTGCTTTTCAAAGATGTAGTACGTACAAGGAACTTGAGCTTGGTACTCTACAGGGCGGTGTGTTGAGTCCCTTCCTTTTCAATATTCTGATGCACCGCTAGCTGATTCTTCTTCCTGATATTCCTGGTACAACCTTCCTCTGTTACGCTGACGACATCTGTGTGCATTCCACCTCTGCTGCCGACCTTCAGCGCTTCCTCCAGGCTTTCCATGAATCATCTTCTGCTTGTGGCCTCATCCTCTCCCCTGACAAGAGTCGAGTATTTCTCCACGGGGCCCCAGAGCACTTCCTGTCTTCACTGCAGGACACAGTATCATCCCATCCTGCACACAGTACTTGTACCTGGGAGCGCCGGCGCGCGTTACTCCTGCCATACCTGCTCGGCAGCGCATCCATCCCATTATACAGGACCTCCTACACCGATTAGAACAGCGCTTTGTCCCCTTCAAGTGGCTGACTAATAATGCTGCCGGAATCTCCATCCCCTTGGCAAAAACCATCTACATTGCCTTTATACGGTCAGTCATAGACTATCTCTCACCAACCCTCAGCCAGCTCTCCAAGACCTCCCTAGAACCTTTAGAAAAATTCCAAAACAAAGTGATGCGGTACATCCTTGGGTGTCCCACCTCCACCAGGATAGTGAATATGCTAACCGAACTTAATCTTCCTCCAGTTAAAGAGAGAATACACGCCAATATCTCCTCTTTCAGTGTTAAATGCCTCCACTCACCCCATCTTGCTCCGCACTATTCTCACGTCCTGAGAGCATCACTTGACCCCGCTGCACCCCGCCCTCCACTTCGTCCCGGTGTCCGCACCCTCGTCAACACAGTGTGCTCCACCCTGCAGCGCCTTGATCTTCGTGTTCCCGTGGCTGAGGTTGATCATGGTCTACCTCCATGGAGGACTCCTCAGCCACAAGTCACCTTTACTCCCACTTCCAAGATGGACCCACCACTACTGCAGAAACAACTAGCACTGGAGCACATCAGTGCAGTGTCCTCCTCCGTACCTGCCGCGCGCCATCTCTACGTGGACGGTTCCGTGCAGCCAGACGGCAGTGCGGGGTGCGCTATGTACTCGCCTGACGTAGAGCCACCGGAGGGAGGCTGGGCTGGCCGCAGACTGCCTAACTCGTCCAGCTCCACCTACTGCGAGTTACGGGGAGTCCTGCTGGCCGTTACATTTCTCTGCGAACGACAACTGCATGGCGTGATCTTGTGTGACTCTCAGTCTGCCCTTCAAGCCATCTCGTCTCCACAACCCACACACCGCTGCCAAGTTCATAAAATTTTGCATCAATTAGTCTCAGCTCTGGACAGTTCTCTCAACGTACAGTTGGTGTGGATTCCCTCCCATGTTGGCATTGCAGCCAACGACAAAGTGGATCTCCTCGCAAAAGACGCCTGCCGACTCCCTCTGCCCGACGGCGCCACACCCTCCCTCCGTTGCTACAAAAAGATGATACACGCAGCTGCTCTTCTCTCCACACACCACCGCACGGAAGCTGAGCGGCCTCAGAGTGTATCTATCCAGCACTATGACCACTTCCGTCTATCCCCACCAAAGTATCGCCGACACGGTCTGATGGTTCGAAGACACAACATTGTGTCTGCTCGACTTCGGCTTGGTTACCGACCAGTGTGGCAAGTGTCTGATGCTGGGGACATTCCTCACTTCTCCAACTGCAAGCTGTGCGACACACCCAACGCCAATAGTCTGCACCACTACTGCCTCGAGTGCCCCTCGGTCAGGGATATGCTGCCTCAGGGTCGGCCCTTGCTCAGTGTTTGTGACTTTCTTCTGAAAGACAATAATTTGGATGTCATTCTGGTGCGACACCCACACTTCGGTGGGTGCTGACCGCTACTCTGTCCTGTGAGTGTGTGTCCTGCGAGACACAGATAACCCTTGTGGCAATCAGTCTCGTCACTTCCCTAATGGGAAGTCACGTGTAAACCAAAACTGTTTTTTGTACTACATAGGTCTGCTGCTCTTTGAGCGTAATAAATTGATAAAAACAATCTCTCTCTCTCTCTCTCTGGAGGTAAGATGGGGAAGTAAGGAGTTTAGGAGGGGTAGGGGTCAGCCTGTCTATCACACACACACACACACACACATACACACACACACACACACACACACACACACACACACACACACACACACACACACACACTATTATTATCTTTATCTATTAAATTGTAAGAATTTCCCTCACCACCACCACCACCATCACCATAATGATGAATAAATACTATAATAATAATAATAATAATAATAATGAATATGAGGTGATGGTAACGGGAATAATGCAAGTATTTTTTGTATTTCTTATTTTTTTCTATATATTTTTTTAATGTTTGATATTATAGTAATGATGAAACTGAGTCAAGATTCGTGTTCAGTATGACCATTTCAGATTTTTTGGCAGAAATAATGTATTTTGAAATAACTTGAAAACTATGTAGTTTACGTAAAAAGAGTATAGAATATTAAAGAAAGAGCAGGACACGCCCGTTCTTTTGAGCTATAGTGATATGGAGTTGGAACATATGTATAGATGTAAGAATTGAAAAAAGAAAACATTAATTTTGCTCACAATAATTAACTTTTCTCCAAAGGTATAATAGATATTGGAAATGTGATGACATCAATAAATAGATCTTTTCAAGCTGCATAACTTTGTTTCTAATCCTTTTTCCTGTAAGAGTAATAGTTTCGTAGTAAAATGGCAAAAACAAATTCGACCTCAATTCTGGACATTTTCGGGACCACAAAATCAAAAATTCCTTACCGTCACAGATACGTGAAAAATGACTTCAATAAAACTTTTAGATATTATAATTTACAGTAAAATTTGTTCATAAAGTTATCGTGTATGACAAACAGTTATAACGGCAGTAGCAAAAAACCTTCTACCCTATACTTGGGAAGGGGTTAAGGAGGGGGGGGGGTTATAATGAAAATAAGTCCAGATTCGTGTTCAGCATGACCTAAAACATTATTGTAACAATTTTCATGAGATTCGGAGGTGTTGAGTTTCCGCGGCGCAGAGCACGAGTAGACAAGAGTAAAAAGGTGAGGTTAGGTTAGCTGCATTGCCACATCTATTACCGAACCGGACCAAATACTATACACACTCGCTAATACTATATACTATACTACTATAATACTATACTAATACTATATATACTATAATACTATATTAAGTATATAGTATTAGCGAGTGTGTATGGTATTTGGTCTGATTTAATAATAGATGTGGCACCGCAGCTAACCTAACCTCACCTTTTTACTCATGTCTACTCGTGCTGTGCGCCGCGGAAACTCAACACCTCCGAATCTCATGAAAATTGTTACAATAATGTTTTAGGTCATGCTGAACACTAATCTGAACTTATTTTCATTATAACCCCACCCCCCCCCCTTAACCCCTTCCCCCCTTTAACCCCTTCCCAAGTATAAGGTAGAAGGTTTTTTCCTACTGCCGTTATAACTGTTTGTCATACACGATAACTTTTTGAACTAATTTTACTGTAAATCGGAATATCTAAAAGTTTTATTGAAGTCATTTTTCACGTATTTGTGACGGTAAGGAATTTTTGATTTTGTGGTCCGAAAATCTCCACCAGAATTGAGGTCGAATATGTTTTTGTCATTTTACTACGAAACTATTACTCGTACAGGAAAAAGGATTAGAAACAAAGTTATGCAGCTTGAAAAGATCTTTCGATTGATGTATATTGGAAATATTTGTGGCAACCTGCTGTAGTTACAGTGTACAGTAATTGTTAGTAGTGCTGGTTACTCGGTGGTAAAGGTTTGCATTTTATCCTTGCCGTTTAAGTCAACCCAAAGTATTGGAGAGATTTTTTCAGGCTCAAAAAGTCGACTCGTACGTCGCAATTCACGGTATACGAGTACAGTGTGATTGTAAATAAAAACAATGAAAAATGGGTAGTGGTGGTGTGAGGTGATGTCTTTGTTAATGAATGTTGTTGTTCCCTACAGGCTAATTGACGGGGCATCGTGTACACTGAAGGCAGGACAACAAGGCAGCAGGTGAAGCAGGGAGTCTGAACCATGGTGAGTCTTCACCTGTAACAGTGTTGGGGCAAGGCAGGACTAGTTTGCTATGTATGAGTATGTGTGTGAGGAAGTGTTTTGCCCTGCATGATTGCTGTAGTACAGGGATCCAAGGATAGGGGTAGTTTCCCCTCCCTCCTTTTCAAAGTGTGTTCTGTCCCTGCACTCGCACGGCTGCATCGTGTGTGTTCCTGGTGTGTTCGCTCCTTCATGCTGCCTCTTTGTTCCAGGACAACAACCCCGAGGACTGTCCAGTGTGCCTGACTGGCTTTGATGACACCTTGAGGCGGCCACGAACTCTACCATGTGGGCATTCATTTTGTACCTGTTGCGTAGATGCAATTAAGGAACAGAATGAGGTCACGTGTCCCCACCTGTCGCCTCAGACATGCTGTGCCTGAGACGGGGCAGTTTCCTGTCTCCTATGTTACTGAAGCCCTTGTAAAAAGGCTGAGAGGTGCAGCCTTAGCCACCCCACCACCCAAGCCTGTGAAGGACGCAGCAAAGCCAGCTGCTTTACTAGCATCAGAACGATGCCAAAAGGGGACACCGGGCCTCAGCAAGCTGGTACAATCTCTCCTGCAGGAGCAGGAGTCAAAGGTCCTGGCAGCCATCCACACCTGCCAAGAAATCCAGGCCCAGCTACATGACTACCAGACAACTCTGGTGGGCTGGGGTGAGCGGCAGCAGCACCTGGAGGACCGACTCCAAGCACTGATGGACCAAAGCAAGACTGCCAGGGTGCTGGTGCGGCAGGAGGAGTCCAAGGTAGCCGTCAAGAGGGAGGAGGAGCAGCAGGTGGAGCAGCAGCTGCACGCTGTGCTGCAGGAACTTCGCACGGTCTCCACACGACCTGAAGCTTACAAGGTCATTGACGATGCAGAGTATCGCACCGACGAGGAGAAGCAGAGAGTGGAGGAGTGCCATGCAATGTTTCCTGATGTGCATACAGTCACCACCATTAAGAAGGTGAGTGTTGTACGCTACACTGATTTCTGATAGAAAACAGCACTTTGTCATTAATGGTAAATCATCTAACTGTCAACACTTTGTAGACGGTGTGCCACAGGGCTCAGTACTTGGCGCCATTATTTTTGTAATTTATGTCGGTGATATCGATGAAGCATGAAGGCCTCACATGTAAGATATCAAATTTTGCCGATGATATGAAATTCACGGATACAGTAACTACAACCACTGAAAAAATACAATTACAAGCCGACCTTGACATCTTAGTCAGTTGGTAAAAGAAGTGGCAGATATAATTTAATGTTTATAAATATGAAGTATTACATATTGGAAACAATAATCATCACACTAGATATACAATGAATTATTCCATGATGAAAGACTTTAGTAATTACCTTAAGCCAAGTAAACATTGTTTAGACGTTGTTAAGACAACTAACAAACTAGTTGGCTTCATCGGAAGGACTTTCAAGTACATAAAGTTATTCTGACACTATTAAATGCATTTGTACGCTGCCATCATCGAGAATATTGCATTCAGTTCTGGAGACAATACAAAGAAAAGTTACTAAAATGATCCCTAGATTGCAAAACAAGACATGCAAAGAATGACTAAAGGAACATAACTTATTCAGTTTTCCAAAAATAGGCTATGGGGGGATTTAATAGAAGTGTTTAAAATTTTCCGAGGCTCTGACAGTATTAGCATAAAAGACTATCTAATTACATATCTCACAAGCACCACTCGTAACAATGGCTTCAAGATCATTGGTAAGTGATTTAAATTGAACGAAGTGAAACATTTTTGCTCTGATAAAATTGTGACTATTTGGAATTCTTTGCCAACACCAATAGTTAACAGCAACACAATGAAACTGTTCAGAATAAACTTGATGATAAGCACATAGCATCAGTTTCCCTAATTGAGTATTTCTCTCCTGCGTAAGATGCATTACTTTTTTGTTTATTTTTTTACTGTAATTTTAGATGTAGCAATAGCCGTAGGTTAAGCCTGTTTTCTCACGTTTCTATATAAATGTCATGATATTTTTTTCATACATGTTATCACTTCCTCTTCCAACCAGCTTTGGCTGGAGGGAATGGTGGGTGGAGAGGAGCCTTCCACTTTGTTGTCCCTTAATCTCTAACGTGTAGATATATAGTAGTAGAGTGGAGCTACACGGAGAGCCTCGTTAGGTCCAGTAAGACTGTTGCTGTCTGTTCTTCCTTTGTACTCCTTTGACTCGTAACATCCTCTATGTCCACTTTTCTGACAGAGGCCTCTCGCCATGGCAGTAGTGGCAGCAGGAAGATGTTCTTGATATGTCCCTCTCTGCCTGTGTGGGCGTGGAGGAGCCAGTGTGTGGCTCTCCTTCCCTCCCTGTGTGGAGGCAGCGGTGAGGGTGTGGCCGAGAACCTCTGCCCTGAGCCTGTGTTTCTGTTTCAGGTGAGGGAAGCATCAAGTGCTGCCCTAGAGGCCGCCACGGGCGTCCAGGCTGCCCAGGAGACGGCGGGTAGTTTTGCTTGTGCAGCAGGGGACTCTGACCAGCCGGCAGCACCAGCCTCCTCCATCAAGGACAGGCTCAAGGCCCTGATGGCACCACTCTTGAAGGTGAGGGAGGCGGCCCCAAGGGTACCCTCCTGCTGCAGTGAGCCTCTT
>JAPQNM010001419.1:217500-219392 GCA_029783475.1 Metacarcinus magister | reverse complement strand
AATTATGATAATGATAATAATAACAATACCACCACCACCACTACTACTACTACTACTACTACTACTACTACTACTACTACTACTACTACTACTACTACTACTACTACTACTACTACTACTACTACTACTACTACTACTATTACTTCTATTACTACTACTATTACTACTACTATTACTACCACCACCACCACTACTACTACTACTACTACTACTACTACTATTACTACTACTACTACTACTACTACTACTACTACTACTACTACTACTACTACTACTAGTAGTAGTAGTACCACCACCACCACTACTACTACTACTACTACTACTACTACTACTACTACTACTACTACTACTACTACTACTACTACTACTACTGGTACTAGTACTACTACTACTAGTATTAGTGCTAGTTCTGGTTCTAGTACTACTTTTGCTGCTACTACTACTACAACGGCTACTACTACTACTACTACTACTACTACTACTACTACTACTACTACTACTACTACTACTACTACTACTACTACTACTACTACTGCTACTATTAGGACTAGTACTACTACTACTACTTTTGCTGCTACGACATTCGCCATTCATCACTCTCACTGTGGTTGCCTTGTTGGATGTGTTAGTATAGTTCGCGTTCTACATCATATTATATTTTCTAATGTATCAAAATGAGGCAGTGAAAGAAACTAATGAGGGACACCCCCCTCCCCCCCCCACACACACACACGTCATCATCATCACCACCCGCTATTTCCCTCTCTTTCATCACCACCTCCACAGGTATGCCCTCACCTGCGGTACACGTCATTAAGGGATGAGGCAGGTGAGAAAGGCACTAATGACTTCCTTATCTGCCAACATTTAGTCCTTGCCTCACTTTTTTCACATTTTCTGGTAACGCAAGTATGATGGAATTCCCTGCTTACTCTCCCTTACAAGTTACAATCATTTCAGTAGGTAAGCAGGTTGTGTTTATGCTCGTTTATCGCGGGCAGGTGCAGCAGCGGTCGGGTATGTCGTGGTAAGTTGTAAGTTCTGATGTTTTATGGGTTGAGACAGTCACTGGTGAGGGTGTGAAGGATATAGAGAACCATCTTATCTCACTCCCGATCTGGAGATTATCCTGCGGCCTTATAGTGTATGGTAGCCCGAAATGACCACACCATAGTTCCATACATACCACAGACAGCCCAGTCACTCCTCCCACTATAACAGTCCACGACACCACGGCCTCCCCCACCCACCAATACCCCACGTCTGCCCCCCCCCACCCTCATTACCCCTTCCCTCCTGGACTCCAATACATCTGGCCCCAAAAGAAGCATACAACAAGTCAAGCAGATGGAAGGAAGGACTAGTTAAGGCGAATAGGCCACCTTAGAGTTGTATTAACATAATAATCCTGACTTTGATTATTGAGTCCTGCCTTCGTCCCTCCCTTTTAATTTTAAGCCTTCTTCCCCTTCACATCTTAACACACCTGCCACCCCTCCCCTACCCTGGCCCTCCTACCCCTACCTACGCCCCTCACGCCTCCGTCCTATCACTTTCACATTACTCAACATGCTTGTGAGACGCTCCGGCAGCAGGGGAAGACGGAAAAAAGAATGTGGTTGAATACGACGGAAGAAGCCGTTCCATCGTCCTGTCCTGTCTTCCTGTCATCCTTTCATCCTGTCACTTCCATCAGCTAGAGTTGTATAATCATGTAGTTTGATCGATCCTCCGTCTGGTCCAAGTGTACTGGTGTGGTGTTTGATTGGATGTTGTTATGCAGTAGAGGAAAGAAGAGCATGAATGTTGGTGATGATGGTGTAGCTGTGGACACTTAATATACTTTGCTGTTTGAAAAGGGGGATGTATGTACTATATGGAGGATTTTAATG
>JAPQNM010001419.1:165000-210000 GCA_029783475.1 Metacarcinus magister | reverse complement strand
TACATTTTAGAATACGGTCAGGTTGGATGTGTTAAGGAGTAGAGAGTTAATGTTCACGTGGATGGCATAGCAGTGAGTGATGGATGAGCAGCTGGATGAGTAAGTAGTATACACGAGTTGTTCTTGGTGCATTTATTGTTGTTATTGTTGTTGTTGTTGTTGCTGTTGCCTATCCTTTCCTATGATTTTGTTGCATTATGAGACCCGTAGAAATAGAGACAATTATATCAAGTACAAATACACATAATCTCTCTCTCTCTCTCTCTCTCTCTCTCTCTCTCTCTCTCTCTCTCTCTCCTCTCTCTCTCTCTCTCTCTCTCTCTCTCTCTCTCTCTCTCTCTCTCTCTCTCTCTCTCTCTCTCTCCTCTCTCTCTCTCTCTCTCCTACCGGATGTGTCTTATCCTGTATATGAGAGCGGAATTTGTGGGTCTAGAGAAGAGAGGGATGAGGGCTGTGGTAAAGGGTGGGATGGGAGGGAAAGGAAGGATGGAGGGGCTATGTGGGAGGGGATGGACTGTATGGGAGGGGAGGGAGTGTATGTAGGAGGGGAGGGAGTGTATGTGGGAGAGGGTGGGAGGGAAAGGAAGGAAGGAAGGAGGGAGTGTATGTGGAAGTTCATAATTCGTCTTTCAACGTCATTATCTTTGTTGCTATTTTTGGTTGTTGGTGTATCCTCTCTCTCTCTCTCTCTCTCTCTCTCTCTCTCTCTCTCTCTCTCTCTCTCTCTCTCTCTCTCTCTCTCTCTCTCTCTCTCTCTCTCTCTCTCTGTATTGCACCTGTTCTTCGTCTCTTTATTCTCTTTATTCTTTCCTCTGCCTTCCTTGCCTCTTGCTTCACACTTGCTTCCTCTTCCCTCTCATCCTCCTTTAAGTGTTGTTTCATCTGCATCTTGTTTTCGCTTTTTTTGTCTCTCTCTCTCTCTCTCTCCTCTCCCATTACTCTTATATTTTCACTTTCTTTCTTTCTGTGTGATATATATGCTACTTCACTTAATATCTTACACGTTTGTCCATTTTTTACCTCCTATTCCTTCTTTCTATATATCTTACCGTGACGTTTCCTTTTCTTTTCACTCTATTTACATGTTTCACTTCCATTCCTCTCATTCCTTTCATTCCTCTTTTTCCTCTCCCATGATATTATCGGTTTGTCTTTCTCGTTCCCCCTCGCGTTAATTACCGCCCTCGCAATTCCCCGTTTCCTCTCACCTGCCGAGCTGTCATATGCGGCAATTTCACTCACGCTCCCCACCCACCCTCCCTCCCTCCCTCCACCCCTTTGCACACCACCGTCACCACCACCACGACCATTACCGCCACCATCAACGCCCCTTCACTAGTTCACAGAGAGGGTGTTATTTTCTCGTCTCTTTCAATCTTGCCTTTGCTCTCCGTGTGTGTTGTATTTTGGCCTCCTTTCCCGGCTAAGCGAGGGTTGTGGGAGTACTGGGGAAGAGTCATTGTATTGGTAATGGTGGTGGTGATGAGTGGCTGGTGGAAGATAGAGGATTGTTATGATGGTGGGGGAGAGGGAGGAGGAAAAAGAAATCAACCCTCAAGCTGACTCAGTACCATCAAATGAGATGTTTTCGTTGCTGCTGCTGCTGTATGTGTGTGTGTATGTGTGTGTGTGTGTGTGTGTGTGTGTGTGTGTGTGTGTGTGTGTGTGTGTGTGTGTGTGTGTGTGTTCTTACCTAATTGTATTCGAACAGGATTGAGTCAAGTTCGTTATGTTTCATCTTTTAATTTTTTCTTCTTCTTTAAAACTGTGAATAGTTTTTGCTGACACGTCTTCCGATAATAATTATGCCACTAGCTTATCGTCCTGTCTGGAAACTAGAACTTCCTCACAACTTTCTTTAATTTTTTTTCTCATATAATTCTTTGCTTTGTCATCTTGAACTCTAGTTACTAAATACTCATTCATGTCAATCTTTTCTTTATCATTGACATATTGATATAGCATGATCATATCACCACTTTTTCTTGTCGCTTGTAATGTAAGTGATTGTAGCTTATCAAATCTTTCTTCATAGTTCAGATCTCTCATTTTGTGACTGCTCTTTGTACCTTTTTAATCTTCTCAACATAATTTTCCAAGCGTGGTTTCCATACTATTGTTGCATACTCAAGTGTTGGTCTTATGAATATTATATTAATCTTCTTTACCATTTCCTCACCAATGTATATAAAGGTAACTATAAAGGAAGATAGAGGGAAGATAGAAATAGGAAATAAGATGAAAACAGGAAGAAGAGGAAGAGTAGAAACAAGTATAGGGAAGGAAGTAACAGGAAGTAGAGGAAAGGGAGGAGGAGATAGAGATAGGCGTGACATGAAGTGTGGTACTTAAGAGTAGACAACTATCAATTTCACACCTGGAATAAGAGTACCATGGTGTGTGTGATGCCTGCACCACTTGTCTGTACATTTTTTTATCTTCGTCCTGTGTCAAAACGTCTGTATATCTTCAGGTCTGTAGTTTTGTGTTCAACGAGAGTAGAAAGGTTTTATACTCTCATTGTTCATGTGTGTGTGTGTGTGTGTGTGTGTGTGTGTGTGTGTGTGTGAATGAATTAATGCGAATAAAGTAACGAAGTGTGTGTGAGCGATCACGTATGAGTGTTTCGAAGCATTGGTGTTTCGTCCCAAATAGTGATTCGAATATGAAACCGTTCTGTACACTTTCGATCACTCTGCCTTGACATCGCGCATTCAGCAGAGCAAGTAAGTATTGTGCCTTTCATTGTACATTAGTGTGTGCTCTGTTATGCCTGCACCGTGGTACCAGTGGATGGATGTGTAGTGGGGATGACTAACTGGTGTGGTGAAGTAGACGGGATAGTGGCCGTGAATTGCTGTCATGGTGGCACATCGACCATCACCACACTACCATTGGGGTAGGTTAGGTGGTAATGTTTTCATGTTTGTTGATTTATTTATTTATTTATTTATTTATTTTTTTTAGTTATCTTTTTATATGACGTAATACGTAATTTCCTTTGTCTGTTGTCTTCTGGGTTTTTTTTTATGTGTGTGAATATTGATACCCGAGTAGGTGTACTGGATTCTCTAAACAGTGTTGTTGCCACTCTACTTTCCTTTCCTTTCCTTTCCAACATAACCTAACAATTCCCTAGTCACGAACGCGCAATGCACTGATGGTCACAAACAAACGCACGAACCCACGTTTCTTCCTGGGGTAGAAGTTAGGGAAGAAAAGGTACATTTTTACATCTTCACCATAATGCACCTGCATATAAACAACACACTTTTCATATATATTTTGATCCATTTTGAATGATTTTGACATTCATGGCCGTCGCAAATGCATATATTGTAAGATATCGTCATCACCCCCAACAAGCCTGGAGACCTGTGGGAATGCGGGGATTTTGGTGAGGCGTGGGAAGACGAAATACAGTGATTCACGCAAAAAGAACATTTGATATCTTCTAGGTAAATCTGCAAAACTACGGCCCTTCCGTATCCCCCAACCTAAACAAAACAGAACTCACGTAATAACCTCTTAGCTGGGGAGGATACATCAGGTAATGTTAAAATATAACGGTACAATTTTACAACTTCACCATAATGGCGTCTGTTTACGTCTGCGTCTTGCTTCTACACCTCATCCAACTTTTGGTCATAGGGAACATTTGATATCTTCTAAATTAACCTAACCTAAACAAACCTTAACTTATATTGACAAATAACAGAACCTTGTTTAAACCAAACTAAACTTTATTTTTCGAAGAGAAGGTCTCGCAGAAAACATTGAATATCTCACTAACTAAGAATTTGCGACATAAATGTAATTAAGAAAACCTTCTCAAAATGCATCAGGTAATGCAAAAATATAACCCTGAATTCTCTAGAGCGTTCTGGTGAAAATGTAAAATAATACCAATATGTATAACCTTCAATTCTCTAGAGCATTCTGGTGAAGATGTAAAGTAATACCGAAGAAAATTGCGCCTGGTTGGGGAAGAAAATGGCGTGTGCTCTTGGCTCAACCTTCGATTTGTGTTCATAGAAAACATAAATTATCTCTGAAATTAGGGATTTGCGACGGAAATTCAGTGAGTAAAACATCAAAATTTATCAGGTAATGAAAAAAACCCACTGTTCTCCAGAGTATTATTGTGAAGTAAAATAATACCTTTGCTTGTCTATACAGTATAGGTAAGTGAATGCCGAAACGAATGTAATATTAGGCTGAATGGAGAAAGAATAGAGAAAGTACAGTACATGAATTTAAGTATCTTTGTTCTATCCTCTGTAAAATGGAAAGCATGTAAAATGGAAAGCATGGAAGGCGAGATGAAATAAAGAGATGTTACAAGGGAGGAAAGTGGTTGGATCCTAAGACATATAATGAAAGAAAGGACAATAAGTATGAAAGTAAAAAAGGGACTGTGATGGAATAATTGTACCGATAATCACACAGGAAAGTGAGACTTTGATGTGGAATGGAAGTCGAAGATCAAGGATCCGAGCAATAGAAATGAGTTACTTGCGAAAAGCCTGTGGTGGAAGGAATAAGGATGATGAAAGTAATTCATTAAAGTGTCTATAACAAATATATTATATCTAGTAGAGATGAATGAATCCAATGCAGAGTGATTGTGAAGGTCAAAAGCAGCATCCTAAGATGGTTTGGTCACCTACAAGCAATGCCAGGGAGTGCAATGTGAGTAAGGTAGAGGCAGTGGTTGCAGGAGAATGGTTCTCGGTGAAATGGGAGGACAGAGTGCTGGAGTACGTGGGAGAAAAGGGAGAAATGATTATAGCATGCAAGGAGGGAATGTAAGGAGGGAATGTAAGGACATGAATAAGTGGAAACTCCTCTTAGGAACAAGCATCAGATAGACAGATAGATAAATAGACCTGCATCAATAATTTTATTCAAATGTTGAACAAATATCCGTGATATAAATTATATGAAAGTATTTAAAGATGAAGATACAGAATGTGAACCATAAGAGGTAGAAAAAGAAGTCTTGAAATATTTCCTATAATGATGTCCAGCCATACACTACTATATACAGTATTCTATGGTCCAGCCTATAGCGAAGAGAGGAGGAAAAGTTTAAGATAGAGAGAGGAGACTTGCCTTAAAATGCAGGAACAACATAAGATCATGTGCAAACTTCATGTATTTACAGGTAAGATGTGCCCTGATGTGGTTGTATTTACAGGTAAGATGTGCCCTGCTGTGGTGGACCAATATGAAAAAAAGTCACTGGACTAATTCTCGAGTTTTGTGGCCCACCATTCAGAATCGGTAAGTGTTGGCTAATGGTAACATTAACAGAAACATTCTGGACCAGCCTTAGTAGAAACTCTTGATCCATATAAATACATTCCTTGAGATACCAATATATATTAGTTCATCAATTAAAACCAGATGGTGTACTTTATCAAATGATGGAACAAAGTAAAACAGAATTAGATCAAAAGTGATACAGTTGTACGTGAGCAATAGTTGGTTCATTACAGATCTATTAGACTGGTTGGAGTCCAAGATATGGTGATCTTAAATAAAAATTACTTTACAATTATACATTCCTAGGCTTTTCAAGGAACAGGAGTGACACTGATAGGCCTGTGTAGTATAAGTTCTGAGTGGGAGCTTTTCTGAAGATGGGAGAATTAAGGGAGTCTTCCATTAGAGTGGGATTGTACCTGTACTTATTAAGTGGTTGAAAAGGAGTGTGAGATTGATGAGGCTGTATAAGAAAGGGGAGGTTTTGTAGGTATGAAGGCATATGATTAGGAGCTAAAAGGAAATATGCAAGAGAATAAAACTTTCTTTATGAAGGATGATCTGTGAGTAGGAATAGACGAGATGAAATCAAAGCTATCATTCAAGGAGAGGTGGATGATTTTCAGAGGAAAAGAAGTGAAGATGAGATAGAAACGTTTGGGAACTAGTGAATGAAAGAGTAATCTTGATAGGAAAGAAATTATAGGAGTGGTTACCAGAATGGGATCAATAGGTGTATATGGAATGCCTGGAATTTATAAGAATAGAGAGCATATTGGGTCTATTTAAAGATGGATGCTTAGTAATTAGAAGTACATGTAGAGTGTTAATAAAGAATACTCAAGTACACATGAATGAGTTGAAACGGTAAACAAAACTGTGCACTGATAGGCAGGAAAAAACAGGCTAATAGATGTACATGTATTAAAAAGAGCACCAGAAAGGCTCTATGATCACTATTTAGCAGTTGCAAAAGTGAAACTGGTGGGTGAATGTGTGAAAAGAAGACCAATAAAAATAGGAAAAGAAATATTAGAAGTTATTGCATTAAATAAGGAAGACTACAGGAGAAAATATGAAGTAAATCTAAAATAAGATTGGAGTAAAGTGGTATTTTGTGCAAAAGAATTGTCGAGTATGAAAGGAAATTCCCTTCAAAGAAAACCACCTTGCCACAGTGAAGGGGCTTATAATGTCCAAGAATCAGTGGAGCTACACTAGACATTTGCAACCAAACTAGGTAGGTTTACTGTGAGGAAAAAACTAAAGCTAAGAAAAAAAATTAAGCCAGCATGGCATGGTATCTGGCTTAATCCCCCCCCTCATCCGCCCCCCCACCCCTCATCCTGACATGATCACTACATCCATGTCATGTCATGGTTCCCAGTTCCCAGCAGGGATGGAACAACTTGCCACGGCGGCAGCCAGACCTGCTCCAGAGCAGGTGGTGCTAAGAATCTCTGGCATTGGATAGACTGCCTATGATACTTTGACCTTGGTACTTATAATGTTAGGACACTAGCTAGTGAAGGTAGTCTTAAAGAGAGAAGTTATTCAGAATAAAGAAGCCAAATATCTTAACAGTCAAAGAGAAGTGGGAGGAGTTTGTGATTAGAATCCAGAACAAGTATTCATAACTAGTTGAATGGAGACAGAGATCTTAAATGACAACCTAACTAATGTAGTCTTATAATCAATACTAGAAGAAGGTGGAAACGCACCCAAAGAAAACAGCAGAAAACTCTCAACAGCCACTAAGGATCTCCTAAGAAAATGTTACAGAATGGTAATAAAAACAATACGAGACAAAATAGAAGCGGCACAACCGTTCAAAACCATAAAAAAGAGAAATAATAATGACATTTGAAAGCACAACATGAAAATGATTGAAGAAACTCTGATAAAGGGAACAAATATGAGGCTTGCAAGGAGAACACTTGACATTGACAGAAATCAACTTTATACTTTAGAATATGAACACAGTCAGATTACGTTTAATAGAGATGAGGTGATCAAGGTAGCAGAGGAATTCTACAGAAAATTGTATAGCAGTAATGATAGGAAAACCGAAGACCCCATCATGGAAACTATGACCATTGAAGTACCTTGTGTAAACACGAGTCAGATCAAGAAAATACTAAAAGGAATTAATAGGGACAAGGCAGGAGATGCAGATGGCTTATCGATGGACTTAATCAAGGATGCGGCAGCTTTCTACTAGACAAACTAGCAGTTCTTTTTACCAAATGCTTGCAAAACTGTACTATATCCAGTACTTGGAAAAACGTTATGATAATACTAATTCACGAAAAGGAGGCATCAAAGGCCTGAAAAACAGCATCTAATCTGTAGTATACAAGCTTTTTGCAAAAGTACTCACTAATAGAATTAATTTAATGCTGGACTCAAACCAGCTAAGAGAGCAAGCTGGATTCCTGAGTGGTTATTCAGCAGCAAACCACATCCATGTCATTGATCAAGTAGCTGAAAAATATGCAGAATACACTAAGCCACTATGCACGGCTTTTATCGACTATGAAAAAGCCTTTGATTATAAGTGGAAACGTTAGAAATTATGAAAACACTCAGGAGTTACGGGGGGGTAAAGGAAATATGTGTTTTCCACTTACTCAATTCCACACCTTTCACTGTTCTGTCTATCTCACTTTTCCACTTTCTCACATCCCACTCTAACCCTTTTCTACTTCTGTTCATCACCTTCCATTCATACACCCTTTCTCCTCTCCCTTCACAAAATCTATGCACCCACATAACCAGCATGCCACTCCTGTCTACCATATTCATACATTTCTTCTCCCACTTACTGCTCCTTGCCTTCCACAAATAAAACTTTCGTGCAATTCTTGTATTCTCCATTCGTTCCAGCCTAATTTTATATCTCAAGGTTGCCTTCATGTGTCTCTCCCTAAATGTACTCCATCCCATGTCACCTTTCAAAGCTTCTACAGCTGCATACCTTGGTGCATTCAGTGCCATTCTTGCTACTCTATTCTGCCTTACTTCCTACTTGTCTATCTCCTTTTCACTCCATGCAATCACTTCCATACCATACATAACACTCGGAACAGCCACACTCTTCCATACCTCTCGCAACACATCATATTTGCTTGCTCTCATTCTTGCTGCACTCACTAGTCGGCCAACCCACTGATTCACCATACTAATCTTTTCATTCTTTGTCTTCTCACATCCATTTGGGCTCATCCATATCCCTAGGTATTTATACTCACATACTTGCTGCAGCTCATTCACTCCAAGTCTCCATGTAGCATCCCTCTCATCTTTTGACCTATTCACTATCATTACCTTGCTTTTTTCACTGCTAAAATTCACTCCAAAATCTCTTCCATACTCATCTACCACATCTAATAAGCTTTGTAGCTCCTCTGCAGACTCACTTATGACTACCACATCATCTGCATATAACAACATGCATACCTTGTCTCTCCCAACACTCACTCCTGCATTCATTCTTCTCAACCTGACTGCTAGTTCTTCTTTGTACATACTAAACAAGATTGGTAACAGAATACATCATACATCCTTGCCTAACCCCTTTCTCACTCTTCACCCAATCTGTTGTTATATTCCCTAGTCTGTATCTAGCTTTGGTATCAACATATATACTCCTGATAATGTTAACTATTTGTTCACTTAACCCAACCTTTTCTAAAACTCTGCAAAGCATTTCTCTATTTACCCTGTCGTAAGCTTTCTCTATATCTAGAAAACCTAAATACAGTTTACCTCCATCATTCTTTTTCCTTGCAATCATTTCATTCACAACAAATACATTATCCTCTGCTCTTCTATCCACTCGGAAGCCATTCTGCTTTTCACCCAGCACTCCTACTCTTTGAATCCATTTACACAATCTCTCATTCAACACAGCACAGAAGACTTTGCCTACTGTGTTCACGAGGGCAATTGGCCTATAATTCTTCATCTCATTCTTGCTCTTATATCCTCCCTTATGAAGTAGTGTCACTCTACATTTATTCCACTTTTTCGGCACCCTCTCCTCTTCCCACAAAATAATCCTGTCATCCTATCAATCACCACCTCACCACCATTCTTATGAAATTCATATGGGATATCATCCAGTCATACTGCCTTACCATTCTTCTGTCTTTTCACACATTTCACAACCTCTTCCCTGCTGATCCTTTCATTCAACTCATTCACATCCTTCCTTTCCAGTGTCAAGCACTCTTCTCTCACTTCGAGTACCTCACCTACACCACCTAGGTCTTCCCAAAACCCTTTAATCGACTCCGATTTCATTCTTATCTGAAATACATTCACCATTCACTTTCAAGCTTTCGATGTTTTTACTGTTCGACATCCTTTCCCCTCTCATGAACCTATACCACTCATGCCCTCCTTCCATTCCCTTCTCCCTCAAGGCTTGGATGGTATTCCTTTCACACTGCACTTTTGCATATCTTATCTTTCACCAATCTCTGCTGCTTCATATACGTCATCCATGCACTCTGGTATTCAACCTCAGCCTCTTCACTCTTATGCCTCCTTTGCCAGATAAAGTATTAGGCTCTATGGAAACTGAAGAAATTTGTTTGCAAACCAAACACGTAGCAGGAGAGTAGTAATGAATGTGTTAATGATGAGAGCTTAGATAATAGTATTCAGCTTGTAATAACCGCTTTGTAGAGTGTGTAACACCAAATCACATGGATTATGTTAGCATAATCACTTAAGATTAATGTTTTGTAGTATATAGGAAAGGTGCATCAAGATTTATCACGAGAGAGATGTTAGAATGTGAGTGTCTTACTAAGCGTCAAAGGCCTGTACCGAGTCCATTATTAAAACACCAGTCGTATTGGCTTTACCGAGTGGCCTAAATATGACTGATTTGAAAATTCTTCTATACAATATGATCTTTTATATATCCTTCCTGGCTCTGGTTTTTAAAGTCTTACCATCCTGATTGAGCCCCATATGTTATCCTTAAAATTTCCGCTTACATGCTGAGAACTTGCTGCTAAAAGATATTTGCTCTCTCCTTCTCTGAATTTATTTTTCCTTATGGCTGGCAATATGTTACAATAAATATTTTTCAGAAGTAGAGTAAACATTGTAATTGTCTTTGAATTTCTTGAAATTTTTAATATGAAGATTTTCAGCAATTTATTATCTCCTAACCTTAGTCCACTGGTAGTCCTCTCACATCCTTAACAGATTCAACTTCGGTGAAAACCATTTTTGTTACTTAAAACATTTATAAGGATTTGGGTAATATATTTCTTGGATTTTTTTGTATCCAAATTACCCTATTTCAAATTATGTTGCTTTGTATGTTCCTTCATTCCATGTTATTCTTGCTGCTCACTTAATAGTGAGTTCCATTTTTGTGGCCTATAATTGTCATCTATAATCAAGTTTTTGTGCCCAATTCACTTATCTGGTGATAACTAAGCTATAAGTACCTTGTCAAGCAGGAATTACTCACCTTCAAGATTTTTCACAAAATCATAAACTTGTAACCTTTCAATTATTTCTGAATCTGGAAAGAAGCTGTGAACTTCTTGACCATCAAAACTGGTTGTATTGTCAACTATATGGTCACAATCTTTTATACAACTGTTCCTCTTCTTTAGCACTAACCATCCCTCTCTTCTACACAGAACATCCACAGGCTGTGCTACACTTACAACTTTGATTGGAAGTTTTATATTTCAACTAAAGGTAAATAACTATAAGTTTCAGTTTTTAGCTCTTGATAAAAATAACTTCCAAGAAGATTGGTGTCCTACACAAGTGGGGGGGGGGAAGGTCACGGGGTGGGAGATGAACTTCAACTGGAACACAGATGGCGTTACATGAATTTAAATGTGATGAGGTAGAGAGTGGGAAAGGGAGTGAAACATCAATGAAAGGTTTAGCTATAAAGGCTTCAATCTTAGAGATGGTCTCATGAGAGGAAGGAGGAGGGAAGACATTGGGAGCAAAAGTTTTCTTGGGAACAAGCTGCAAGGAAGAAGTTTCAGAGTGGATGTGCAGTATGTGTATTTTACTGGGTGTCTAAATCAGCAGCAGTTTTGGCACTAATGTGTTGGAGGAATGAAAGGTTAAACCTTACAGAATGTTCCACCTGTGTATACATTGTCTGGAAGATCTCGTCCTTTATAGGTAATTTTTGCAATATTTGCTGGGCTCCTGCGACGGCCACGAGGGTTAATGATAATATAGGACACATGTGATATCATGTTCGTATGCAATAAGTTCAAAGAGGTCAGAAGAGCAGTCAGGCCGATTGACGATGACTGGACGGATTTCATCTGTATGAGTGTTCAGTTGGGTATCAAGGGGACACTGGGAAAGATTTCTCATCAATTTCTTTGAGGATGAGCATAGCTGGAGCTTGAGATTCCGAGTCAACAGTGACGAGGTGAAATCTGTCAAGTCGTGTGTGAAAGGTTAACCTTCCCACCTGTCTTTGAATGCATTTTTTAAATTGAAGTGTTATCGAGTATGGAGCAGTAGCCGAGATATGGAAGTATTTGTTCCATAGGCGAGGACCAAAGAGGCTGGATAGAGGAAGAGGGTGATGGGTGGTAGTGGAGGGGCGTGGGCAAAGGTGAGAGGAGAAGGGAACAGTCTGGGTTATGGAAGAAAGAGAGATTATGATTGGTGAGTAGTTTCATGTTTTTGGGATGTTTATGGTTCGAAGGTGGTTATAATGGAAGCTATGGAAGGAGTAGGAGGGAAAGAAGGGGGACGGGTGTGTGTTAAAGAAGTAGGTACAAGGGGAGGTAGAAAGGATGAGGGAGTATACAGGTGGGTGGGTAGGGAAGTTTTCAAAGCAGAGGTCAGAAGCATGTCGGTGAAAACCAGGATAATCTGGGATTAATTCTCTGAGGTGCATTCCCTGATGCACCTTTTAATTTTTGGTTATCATTTTTAGCCATGGTCAGTGAGTGAGTTAATGCAAAAAAAAAAAGTAAGCTCCATATAGCAGAGGTCATATGGCGCTTTGTTAAGCTAAAAGACAGACATCAGAACAAAGAGATGATGGTAAGATAAACTATGGGGAAAGAAAGAATAATTAGTTATAGTCAAATGGTTAGATCAAATGGAGGATGGGTGTTTGTTGCAGGAAGGAAATTATGTTGTCCAAGTGGAAATGTGGTGATTCTGTTAAAACATCATTAAGGCGAGAGGGTCAGGATAGAGGAGTTAAGTGAGGGAAAGCTACAGCTCGGAAAGCAGTGTAATAAGGACAAAAAAGAAGAATGTGGGATACAGAGAGGGGGGGTATTACAATTAATGCAAAGGGTCGGTGGGGAGTGTCATAAGATAAGAGTGAATGAGGTTGTTGTGGCCAATACGTAATTGTGACATGGGTCTGACCAAGGAGAGACGGATGGCTTAACTGCATAAAGTTTATTATTTGAGAGGTTAGACCAGAAGAATTGCCAATGGCTAAGTAGAAAGGAGCTAAAAGAAGGGAAGTAATCACAGGCTGTGACTTTCGTGAAACGATGGCATCCTAATATAGTTGCAGAATGGACCATTGAGTTGACATGTTCATTACTGGCAATACCAGCATGGCTTGGAACCAAACTAAAACAGAAAGACTTTTTATGGGCAGAGGCGAAACAGCCATTCTTGGTTTTCATAAACTAAAGGGTGAATAGTATGAAGAGAGCGTAGAAGGGAGAGACAATTTTGAGAATCGGTGAAAATTACAAAGGATGAAGATGAAAGGAAAGGTTTCTCAAAGTAAAGAGAATAGCGTATAGCTTGGTCATAAGGACACTGGACACGCTTGGTAATTGGAACTAAAAAATGTTGGGAGGGGAACAGAACAGCAAAACCAGAGCCATATTGGGATTTAGTGCCATCAGTAAAAACAGGTGCAATTATTGAGTTGTAAAGTTTTTAAGAAAAGGCTTTGTAAGATGTACGTTGGTGTATCAGACTTGGAAGAATAAGAAAGAAGAGCAAACTGAGGGATGAGTTATAAGCCATGGCAGAAAAGAATGGGCATGGAAAGGGAGGACATTTAAATCAGGAAAGGGTGAGTGAGACAGAAGAATATGCATATGAATACGAATAGAAAATAGTCGTGGTCATCATGGATGGGAGGAGAAACTACAATAAAACCCTTATAACATGGCATTGTATAACTCAGAATTTGATATAACTCAGCAAGGCAAAGACAGTCGGCAAAAAATTATGTATCTCGGCATGTTACCAAGTTATGACTGCATCTCTTGGTTTACACTCGGCATATATATCATGCTCTCACAACCATGTTTGAACATGTATACAGAAAGTCAGCAAAAAATAATGTATCTCGGTATATTGGCGAGTTATAACTGCATCTCTTTGCTTACACTCGGAGAATGCTGTTACAAAGGCGTAAGTGATACCATAGTGTTAAAATGCGATTGAGCCTCCCCCAAACATCTTCTACATGCTACAACAAGGCTCCTCTCTTTGTTTGGATTACATGCCTGCTGCTACCCGTTCATTGGTAAGTGTTGTTTTTATGCTTTTACAGTACTGTATTTACTAAATTTTGAATTTTTACCCATATCAGGAGGGGATTTGCATAACTCACATATTGAATAACTCGGCAAGGCCAGAGTACATATCGTGCTGAGTTATAAGGGTTTTACTGTAGCTGGAAGAGGTTGTGGAATAGTGATCTTAGAGGTAAAGAACCGGTGTAGTCTGGCAAAATATCAAAGGGAAAGGAGTGTGTGGCGTCGGGAAAGTGATGGTGAGCCTGATTCTGTATAAAGGCTTTCTATTGGGGAGGAACGAAAGGCACCAAGAGCGAGGCGTAATCCTAAGTGATGGATTGGGTCATGTGAGTTCAATAGAGAGACAGAAGCTGAAGAGTATATATCACATCCATAGTCAAGAGTGGAGAGAACTAAGGGAACATGTAGGTGAAGAAGTGTTTTGCGATTCGCACCCCAAGATACATGGGAAAGAGTTTTTAGAAGGGGGAGACGTCGGAGAGCATTTTCTTTTATGGTTAAAATGTGTTCCTTCTAGTCTATAGTCAAAAAGTAAGGCCAAGGAACTTGCAAGATGAGCGGGATTGCAATGGAGCCTCATAAAGAGAAAGAGGGGGTGAAGTTATTGTGCGGGAATGGGTGAAGAAAATTGAGTAAGATTTAGCAGTGGAAAACTTGGAACCATGATTAGTGGCCCAAGAAGAAATGTTTGATATAGCAGATTGTATAAGCTGCTGGAGTGTTGGGGGAGAGGATTCAGAGGTATAGATCACAAGATTATCTACATAGAGGGATGATGGAACACCAAATGGTACAGAAGATATAATGTCATTAATAGCAATAAGGAAAGGGTGGTGCTAAGGACACATCCTTGAGGGACACCTTCATATTGAGTGAAAGAAGAAGAGGTGGATGAGGCTACTCTGACACAAAAGGTTCAACCAATGAGAAAAGATTGGATAAATCATAAGATGAGAGTAAATGTGGTTGGTGTGACCTTTACATAATTGTGTAAGTGCAGTTTCCCACCATCTACTCTTGTGACATGGATCTGACCAAGGAAAGACAAATGGTTTAACAATACAGTTTATTATTTAGGAGGTCAGACCAGGGTTGCCAACAGCTAAGTAGAAAGGAGCTAAAAGAATGGAAGTAATTACAGGCTGGGACTTTCGTGAAACGATGGCGTCCTAATGTAGTAGCAGAATGAGCCATTGAGTTGACACATTCATTACCGGTAATACCAGCATGGCTCTGAACCCAACAAAAACAGGAAGGCTCTTTATGGGCATAGTGGCAAAACAGCCACTCTTAGATTTCACAAACTAAAGGGTGAATATTATAGAGGGAGCATAGGAGAGAGAATTTTGAAAATCTAAAAAGATTACAAAGAAGAAAGTAAGTTTCTTAAAGTAAAGAGAATAGCGTATAGCTCAGTCGTAAGGACACTGGACACGCTTGGTAATTGGAACTGGAAATATTGGGAGGGGAACAGAACGGGAAAACCAGAGCCATATTGGGATTTAGAGTCATCAGTAAAAACGGATGCAATTGACATGAGTAGCAAAGTGTTCAAGAAAAAGGGTTCGTAAGATGTAAGTTGGTGTACCAGACTTGGAAGAATTAGAAAGGGCAGAAGAGCAAATTGAGGGGGTGGGTATAAGCCATGGCGGAAAAGAATGGGTATGGAAAGAGGACATTTAAATCAGGAAAGGAGGGGTGGGAGAGAAAGGTGTGCATACGAATAGAAAGTGGGCGTAGTAGTCGTGGATGGGAAAAACAAGTATGTAGTTCTTTTTTGCCATGGTGAACCTGATTGAAAATGAGGTATATAACTGGTCAGCTCCCCATAACCCCCATGGGGAGTAAGGGCAATGAAAAAGGGAGTGTTTATCATGCTAATGGCATCCTCAGACCGTTCATGACTGAACTCATAGTTAACCTTTCATCCTCTCAGCACAGCTCTCACAATTTAGGAAGTAAAGGGGATAGTGGGAGGTTAGAAAGAAAACAGATGAAACAAGGATAAATAAAGCTAGAAATAAAAGGCCAAGCAAAAATTGGTAGGACCAAAGACTGAAGTATGAGGCTGGAGAGGAGAACAAAAGATCTCCATCACAGCATTGGGCCACAATCTTTGGTCTTGAAGCCCCTCCACAACGGTAATGGGCTTGGAAACGGAGGGGTCCCCTTTTTTCTTGAACACTTCTCTGCTCATGCCAATTGCACTCTTTTTCATTATGGCTCTGGTTTTTCCATTCTTTGACAAACTCATATCCTCCATTTGATGTAGACATTTCATTATAAATAGTAATTTTTTCCTTCACCTTACTTTACCTTGCCGTTTCCTTTTTAGCTTAACATAGTGACCTTTGATGTCTGCCACTTACATGATTTCCATTAACTCACTCACTCATCTTACTCTATTCTAAATCCTGCAGTTCTATCATGCTCCATTCATCTTTTCCTTAAGCCATCCACTCATTTTTTTCATATCCCAATATGTGTGTATATATATATATATATATATATATATATATATATATATATATATATATATATATATATATATATATATATATATATATATATATATATATATATATATATATATATATATTTACATTAAAAGGGTACCGGCCAAGAGCAAACAAAAATAGGTTAAAAAAAATCCTGTTTGGACAGTAGGAGAAATAGAGGCAGGGGGTGGAGGTCCAATTTAGCATTAGAGGTGTCTTGACACTCCTCTTTTGAAAGAGTTCAAGGTGGAAAAACAGACAAAGGTAGAGAGTCGGAGTTTACTAGTGTAAGGGATGAAAGTGTGAAGATAACACCAACGGTTTATGATATAGAACAAAAAAATGAAACGTTGCGTCGGTGACTTAAAGAATCAAGAAAGTCAGTTAGAGGAGGAGAGTTGATGAGACTAAAAGCTTTAGACTCCACCCTGTTTAGTAAAGCTGTGTGAGTTGAACCCTCCCAGACATGAGAACCATACTCCATACATGGGCGGATAAGGCCCCTGTACAGAGCAAGCAGCTAGAAGGGAGAGAAAAATGGACGCAAACACCATAGAACACCTAACTTCTTGGAAGCTGATTTAGCAAGAGTAGAGATATGAAATTGCCAGTTTAGATTTTTAGTAAAGGATAGACCGAGTGTGTTTAATGTGGAGGAGAGGGGAAGTCGAGTGTCATTGAAGAGGGGATAGTTATCTGGAAGGTTATGTCGAGTAGATAGTTGTAGAAATTGAGTTTTTGAGGTATTGAACAGAACCAGGTTTCCTCTGCCCCAATCAGAAACTAGTGAAAGATCAGAAGTTAGGCGTCCTATCGCATCTCATCTTGAATCGCCTAATTCTTGTTGGGTTGGGCGTCTGTTGTATGACGTTGAAAAATGCAAGGTGGTGTCATCAGCATAGAAGTGGATAGGACATTGAGTCAGATTTAGGAGATCATTGATGAATAATAGAAAGAGAGTGGTTGATAGTTGAGGAACACCACTGTTGATAGTTTTAAGGGAAGAACAGTGACCGTTCACTACAGCAGCAATAGAACGGTCAGAAAGGAAACTAGAGATGAAGGTACAGAGAGAAGAATAGAATCCGTATGAGGGTGGTTTAGAAATTAAAGATTTATGTCAGACTCTATTGAAGGCTTTCAATATGTCAAGGCCGACAGCAAAGGTTTCACCGAAGTCTCTAAAAGAGGATGACCAAGATTCAGATAAAAAAAGCAAGATCACCAGTAGACCAGCCTTTCCGGAAACCATACTGGCAATCAGAGAGAAGGTTTTGACCTGATAGATGCCTCATTATCTTCTTATTAAGAATAGACTCAAAGGCTTTAGAAAGGCAGGAAATCAAAGCTATAGGGCAGTAGCTTGAAGGATTGGAGCAGTCACCCTTTTTAGGGACAGGTTGAATGTGAGCAAACTTCCAGCAAGAAGGATAGGTAGAAGTAGAGAGACACAGACGAGAGTTTGACCAGGCAGGGAGCGAGCTTGGAAGCACAGTTTTTGAGAACAACAGGAGGGACTCCATCCGGACCGTAAGCCTTCTGAGAATCAAGGCCAGAGAGGGCATGGAAAACGTCATAATGAAGAATTTTAATTTTAGGGATGAAGTAGTCAGAGGGTGGAGGAGTAGGAGGAATATGCCCAGTATCATCCAAAGTAGAGTTGGTAGCAAAGGTTTGAACGAAGAATTCAGCTTTAGAGAAAGAAGAGACAGCTGTGGAGCCATCTAGTTGAAGTAAAGGAGGGAAAGATGAAGTAAAATTGTTGGAGATATTATTGGCTAGATGCCAGAAATCATGAAAAGTAACAGATAGAATTGGAAAGATTTTGACAGTTTCTATTGATAGAAGAGTTTTAGTAAGTTGGAGAATAGATTTGGCATGATTACGGGCAGTAATATAAAGGGCATGAGTTTCAGCAGATGGATGACTACGGTACCGTTTGTGAGCCGCCTCTCTATCTCTGACAGCACGAGAACAAGCAGAGTTAAACAGGGGCTTTTTAGCTTTAGTATTAGAGGAAGTATGAGGAATGTATAGCTCCATGCCAAAGATAATCACCTCTGTTATGGGCTCGGCACAAAGAGAAGGATCTCTGACATGGAAGCAATAATCATCCCAAGGAAAATCAGAATAGTACTGCCTCAGGTCCTCCCACTTAGCAGAGTTGAAATGCCAGAAGCACCTCCACTTAGGTGGGTCCTGAGGCTGCACTGGAGGGATAGAACATGTAACGGAAATAAGATTGTGATCGGAGGAGCCCAACGGGGAGGAAAGTTTGACAGATTAAGCTGAATGGTTGGAAGTTAGGAAAAGATCAAGAATGTTGGGCGCGTCTCCAAGGTGGTCAGGGATATGGGTAGGGAACTGCACCAACTGCTCTAGGTCATGGAGGATAGCAAAGGTTAAGACTTGTTCACCAGGTTGGTCAGTGAAAGAAGATGAAAGCCAAAGCTGGTGGTGAACATTGAAATTCTCAAGAATGGAAATCTCTGCATAAAGAAAATGAGATAGGATGTACTTTGGAAGTCAAATAGTCAAAGAATTTTACTTAGTCAGAGGAATTAGATGAGAGATATACAGCACAGATGTATTTAATTAGAAAGTGACATTGAAGTCTTAGCCAGATGGTAGAAAATTCTGAAGATTCAAGATTGTGAGCATGAGAGCAAGTAATGTTGTTACGCACATATACGCAACAGCCAGCTTTGGATTGAAAATGAGGATAGAGAAAGTAGGAGGGAACAGAGAAGGGGCTGCTGTCAGTAATCACAGACAACTGTGTTTCAGTTAGGAAGAGAAGATGAGGTTTAGTGGAGGAGAGATGGTATTCCACAGATTGGAAATTAGATCTAAGGCCACGAATGTTGCAGAAATCAATAGAAAAAGTATTAGAGGAAGTGTCAACACCAAGGTCGTCAGCAGAGGGGAAATCCGACCTGGGGACTCTGAGGCTGGGCGTGGTAAGGTCATTATAAAAATAATTTTGAGCTGATGGCACACTTTGCTGACCTTATCTCTTCTCATTCCAATCAATTTCACCGTTCTGTTCCCATCCATTGTCACAACAGTTAAATGTACATTTCTTTACAATATACTTTAGACACATTTTTTTCCCTAATCGATTCTCTTTAACCACTTTTTGTTCTGCCCCGCGTCTGAAAAATACAAGACTGATTGGTTTGGGTTTCCACTTGAAAAAGACCTTTTTTGCTGTCTCTAGGCAATGTGTCCCTGGCAATTTTCTAATTGATTGCTACGCTTGTTCTACAATTTTGGCAACTCATACTTGGTTTTTTGCTAACTTTTAGATGCCAATCCTTTGTCTAATTTCTCAAAGGTTAAAATTGGTGGTCCACACCACCAATGTAGGTGATGAGAAAGTGCCGTTGTTCATCTCCATGTTGGTTATACTGAGTTGACTCCCTCCTTGTCTCATGTCCAATTCCCTTGAGTCTTCTTGTTGTATTTGTAACACTTCCCTCTTTTGTTTGTTATATTAATCTTGATATTGTCATCAGTACTCTGCTACTCATATGGCTACTTTTCCTTTTATATCACATTATTACCATCTATCTTCAAGATTTTCGTTTGAGAACCTCTTATTATCTCTATGGACTATGTGATATTTTTCTATTAATTAGTTTTTCATTTGATTTGAATTTTTTCATGATTGACAAACATCTTCATTTCCAGAATACTGTTATTACTTTTATCTTATGCATTAATTCTTTTACGTTATTCCTTCACCTCATTGACTTTCTATGCAATAGTATTCCCTATCGCCATCTCATGGTTTACTTGACACAGTAATATCACTTGTTTTCAGATTCAAAGATACAAAAATACAAAGCAACATTATGTTCCACATTTTAACAAGTAGGAAACGCAAAGTCAGAAGGAAGCATCTAAAACACATATATCAGTTAAAATATTTGCTTATTTAAAAGGCTTAAAAAAACGAGGTATACAAAAAAAAACATGTTTGACATAATACAAATAAACCTTCAATTATGCTCATACATGCATTTAATCAGCACTTACATCTGAAGGTTGATTCACAAGGGTAGCTCAGACCACCAGCAGACAACAAAATAGCACATTCTTGTTTCTTCCTCTGTGACACTCTGTGAGATGGTGACTGGTATTGTATGATCTAGTCTTCATCTTATTTGGATATAATGATATTGGGAAGTGAAAGATGGTACAAAATAATTAATACCAGATTTTATATAATAAATTAAAGCGAAAGACAGGTTTGGAGCTTCCTCAATCATTGTGATTTTCAAAATTCCAAACCCTCCAAAATAACTCCCAAATACCATAAGTTATTGTTACTAACCCATCAAGAATGGAATACATCAAGGAGCAGTTTTGGGTAAGGGTGAGGAAGGCACCAATACTAGTGTGTGGTGGTCAGTCCACACAGCTTCATTGTTTTGGTAACTGAGTGCTGGTCTGTAGCCCTAAGACCTAGAGGTGCACTTTGACGAAATATCAGAGGGGCGAGTTAATTTGGAAATACAACAATGTTCTAATCTCCAGTTGCAATCCACATGGAATAAATTAAAGTAAAACAAGGAGTCACTTGACTAAATATTACAACACTACTCTGGGAACTGAAGTGGAGTGTTTGCATTGCCATAATTTTTTACCTAAGCACAAATGTACAACAACATTCATTTACTAACCGTGGACAACATTATGGAGGAAGTTTTCGTTTAGAATAACACTGTCAAGAAACACTAATCATTTGGAATAAATTATGCATAACCATATTAAATGTTTTTAGACTTCTGCAGTACCGAATAAACATTAAACAGACATGCACTGTCAACTGGGATCCTGCAACATATACAGTCAACACACACACAGTGCACACACAGGACAAAGAGCTCATAAATCATGAAGAATGGTAGAGTTGTTATTTTATTAATTATTTATATCTTTAAAAATTTAACAACTTTACATTATTTAACTTCTTAAAGAATTTGTGTTTCTGTTCTACAAGGTATTGGTAAGGCACAACTAATGAACCAAGACCATCCTTAACTGTCATCTCTGTGGCCAAATGTATTTCATATCACTATGAATACAGTTTGTAAACACTGGTTACATATTTAAGAACTGTAATTGTTAAAAATGTTATGGTAAGGCTTTCAATATACTTGCTTTGGTTTGCATGATATTCCAGAATGCAAATCTAATCATTACCATTTATCAATGATATGTGAACTTTGTCCAAAATACATACAAAAATAAGTTTTAAGTAAGAAAACACTACTTTTCATAAACTGTGAATATTGGTTTCATGGTTGCAAGTTGCATAACCCTAGTCAAGTATTTTCCTACATTAATTAAAAAGGCACCAAATGCCTGTGAATGGCTTTGTGAAATAATGAATGTAGTACCAGTGTCTTTGCTGGTTTTATCTCAACTTTTATTTTTTAGACTTAGTTTTCACCACTGCATCACAATAACAGTTGATCTAGCATATAGTTTTATTGCCACTAAAAATCCATTGATAAAAACATGAGATTGATAAGATAGCAGCATTATCTTTCTATGTAAAGGCAAGACTGGCGGCAATTTCATTGCAATAAAAATAAATCAATCTTTGATTGTGGTCCAAAATGGATGACAAAGTCATTTTGTTTTACATCTATAGATAATCTTGGCAGTGGAAAACATTTATCATAAGTATATATTTGTTAGAGCAAGCTTCTTTCTTAAATGTTTCTTTTTTTCTGACACTGAAACATTTAGCACAGCAAAATGTACACTTAAAGTGCTTTTTTATCCCAGTGCAAATTTGTGCAACATCTAGAAAGGCCAGATCCTTTCCAACATTTTTGTAAGGTCATGAGAGTTCAAGTTCTCTCCATGAGCACCACGTCCGCTAAATCTAACAACTTGAACACAGCAAAATAATCAACCAATGGATTTTAATTATATCAATTGCACCGGTAAATAAAATAATCATTGCCAACTCTCCACTGCAATGCAGAGTATTTAGCAATAACTTTCGATTTCACAAAACCGCATTTAATGAAGAAAAATGAATTAAACTGCCGGTTTATCATCTTGGTCAAATATTTCTGTCATTACCTTACAAAAGAAAAGTTCTAGGGCTGAGTTAACTGCAGGACCCTGCTCTGTGATCGTTATTATATTGTCTGACACGTCAACTACCAAGTTACATGTTAGCGCCAAGCTCAGCACCACCCTAAGGTTACCTAGCTGAGCCTGGTGTTTGACAGCTCAGTGATAAATAAATGAGAGGTCTGGATGCACTGTTAACATTTACTCCAGTTATGAGGTAGTAAAGAACACTGAGCTTATTGCAAGGTAGTATCTACACTCATGCACACTAGCCGTCGCGCCCGCACACTGAAGGAAGTGTCTTCAGTTTGAGGAATGTGGCCATTGGTCTCCTTTGAAGATGATGTCCTGTGGTGGATGCTTCCATTTGCATGACCATTTGCATGGCCATTGCTATAGCCATTGGCTACACCATTTGCTTTGCCATTTGCATGACCATTTGCATGTTTGACATGTCCATTGGTAAGACTTCCATTTGTCTTCGAAAGATGCGTAGTTCCATTCAAAAATGCCTGTGAAAAAAATGAATGATATTTTTACATAATCTAAAACATGTACTTGATTGCATGAATAAGCTGGTAAATTATACAACTGCACAAATATATAAAAATACTATGCACACTGCATTTCCCTAATCATCATAAAGCTCAAGTATGAAGTTTTTAAAACATTATACTGCACTGGCAATACATTTGTTTATTCAACAAATTAATTAAAAGAAAACTGTACTACTGTGAGCAGACAATAATAATAATAGTTAATAGCCCTGTGGGGATGGGGGGTGCAAGAATACTACTTCCGTATTCCCTGTGGATCGTAAAAGGGTGACAGTATAAGTGTGATTGAGTGGTTAGTAAGATTGTTAAATGTGTATTTTGGGACCAGTATGGTACCAATTGACTGGCCGGGTGCATGTAGAGTTCCCTTGTATAAAGGTAAAGGTGATGGGTGTAAGTAAGTTTCAGGGTCTGTTGAGTGTAGTAGGTAAGGTGTATGGTAGGGTACTGATAAAGAGGATCAGAAAGGGTATAGTGGTGTTATCTGTGAGGAACAATGTGGCTTTAGAAGAGTGAGGAACTGTGTGGATCAGGTGTTTGTTGTGAGACAGGTGTGAACATTTTTTGGCTAAAGGAAAAAAAGTTTCAGCTTTTATGGATCTAGAAAAAGCATATGACAAATTGATAGGAATTGCTTGTGAAATGTACAACGGTTGCATGGGCAAGGTGGCAGACTGATAAAAGGTGTGAAAAGTTTCTATGTGAATAGTAGAGTATGTGTAAATTTGGTAAATAGCGTGGATGAGCGTGGATGAGTGGTCTCCTGTTTGAGTAGGACTACATCAGGGATGTGTGATGTCACCGTGCTTATTCAATGTTTATATGGATGGTGTGGTAAGGCAGTTAAATGCAAAAATATTAGGTAGAAGACTCAGTTTGGTAAATATATCAGAGTGGAAGTTAAATCAGCTGTTTGTAGGTGATACAACTTTAGTTGTGGGTTTGGAGGAAAAATTATGTCAGCTGGTGCAAGAATTTGGACAAGTGAATAGGAGGAATTTGAGAATGAGTGGGAATAAGAGTAAAGTAATGAAATGCAGAAGAGTTGGTGGTAGAAGGATAAATGTTGCATTAAATAGTACTGTTCGAGAAGGTTGACCGTTTTAAATATTTAGGGTCCGAGATTATTGTAGATGGAGGAATGGAGACAAGTGAAGTCTAAGATCAACGAGAAGGTTGACCGTTTTAAATATTTAGGGTCCGAGATTATTGTAGATGGAGGAATGGAGACAAGTGAAGTCTAAGATCAATGATGTAGGAAAGGTTTTGGGAGAAATAAAGAAAGTGTTTAGTTGCAGAACAATGGGAATGAATGTAAAGAGAAGGTTGTATGAAGGAGTAATTGTGCCCACTGCAATATACGAGGCTGAACCATGGAGTGTGGTAGTAGTGGAGAAGAGATTTGAATGAAATGGAGATAGTGTGTGAAGGGTATGTGTGGAGGAATGTGTATGAACCAAGTGAGAAATGGGGAGGTGCGAAGGAGAACTGGTGTTACGAAAGAGTTGGCTGGTCGAGCAGAGCATTGTTGAGGAGACATTACTCTCCCCTCCCTCTCTGCACCTTGTCTTTTCATAACAGTGTACAAACTACTTGTTCAGCCCATTTTGGTTTGGACACATGGAGAGAATAGAAGAGAACTGGTTTGTGAAGAGAAGGTGAAGAAAGGTGTGAGGTTAAGTGGAAGGCCACAAATGGGATGGATGGATGGTGTGAAAAGAGCATTAAATGAAAGAGCAATGTGTGGAGCAAGGAAGGATAATTATGAGTGATTGAAGTGAATGGAGAGCAATAGTGAATGCATTAGAAATGACGCAGATTTGACGATCCTTGGAGGTAGTTGGAGCGCATTAAAAAATTGTTCTTTATGCACTTAAATTACCAAAATATTTAACCTTTTACTCATTAGTAGTACATGGACGCAAATAACAATAATTTCACTTACCATCTTTTGACCACGGAGATAAGCCTTGATATAGAACTCCGAGAACAAGAAGAAGAACATGACAGCATGACCTCCAATCCACCACATGAAAGCACGAGGATAATGACACTCAGTGAAGCCAAGCTGGAACAAACACAAGATACACATTGGTAAGGTAAGGTCAGTTTGTGTTCTATATTATAGTAATTTTTGTGTCCTGTTAATATTAATGTTTCTTCCCTTCCTAATTGGTAAAATTCATATTTTAAAACTTTCTACCTAATAAAGGATACCGTATTTGATGGCATATAAGACGCACTTTTTTCCCCAAAAAAGGCTCTCCCAAATCACCCCTGCGTCTTATATGTGAAGGCAAGGCCTCCGACGCTCACTACAGGAGGCTGATTTTACACCAGACGGTCATTTCTACCTACAATAGCCTGGCTCTATTAATAATATTACCAGTACTTACTGAAACATTATTATTGTGAATTATTATCTTACATTATTACTATCTGTACTGAAAAGAAATATCGTAAAGAATTACGGTACTTACTATATACCAGCTGTTCAAATAGTAAACACCTGGGCAAGTTTGGTGGCTGAGCGCTATCTATTGGCACTTGTGGGAAACGCTAAGTTGTCAGTTTGTGTATTATGAATGCATACCAGCTTAATAATATTTTCTGCTATACATAAGGTGCTTTGGCTTGTATTGCAATTTTTTTGTAATGTAGTGAAGCTTGCCATAAAAGAACTATGCTGAAATATACTAATACACTAAAAACTTTTTTAACCCCTGAATATGCCCTGCTAAATTGTGGGTGTGTCTTATATGCCAGTGCGTCGTATATGCCGTCAAATACGGTAACTATTTACAGTGAGTGCACCTGATCGCAGTGGGTTGCACGCGGCCAACTTGGGTGACTATTTTTTTTGTCACTGTATCTGCACAAATACAGTTCCTGGACTGTAGGTGAGGAGACCAATCTTGTGGACCAATGAATCCTCATTTAGAGGCAGACACACCAAAGGCACCACGCATGATGTGAAACAATGGCTTTCTACAAAGCAAAGTGGATTGTCAACCTGACTAGGCAGCAAACAGTCCAGACGCATCACCCATTGAAAACTAGAGGGCCATCATCTGTAAGGGCAAACTCAAGAACGAGGACACATCCACAATGGCCAAATTGGAGGCTGCACTTCATCGTGCGTGGAGTGGTATATTGAGGGAAACTGAAAAAACTTCCAGAATCTCCCCAGTCATTTATTGAAATTGTGAAAATGTAATGGGTTATTTAGCGATCATTAAAAGTTAGTTTCATCACATTCTGTTTGGCCAATCATCATCAGTAGGTGTACTGTATATGTTGTTGTTCACGTGATCATGTTGAGATGCACTGACTGTATACTAAAAGAACATTTAATAAACCACTACCATTGGCACCCATGGCCTCTCTGGCATACAGGATATCAGATTTTTTTCAATGGATGAATACTTATTCAACTGATATGAATTAATGTAATTCTGACTAAAACAATGGAGACTTCCTACCTGGAATGCATGACTGAAGATCAGGATGAACTGGATCATCTGGAAGTTGGTGAGGTACTTTTTCCACCAGATGTAGCAGCGGTACTTGGGTCCCATGGCAGACAACATATAGTAGACGTACATTACAATGTGTACGAAGGTGTTGACAAGGCCAAAGAAAGTGCTATGTCCACCTACAAGTAAAGTAAAAATTTCACATGCTTTGTGGGAAAATATAAATTGTGTGAATAGTATTTGAACAACAAAACACACACTCATAAAGTGCCATATTTTCATTGATTTACGTACAAATGAAGCATTTAGCATGAATCCCCAAATTAGTCATGATTTCACAGCACAAATGCATGTAAAAGAGTGGATTCAAAATTTGTCTTCACAGTAACCAGGTGATATAAAAAAAATAAGAGTACAACCTACAAAAATACATTAAAAAGAGAGATCCCTTGTACTGCTTTATCTTTCATGAAAGTCAAAGGTGAAAGGTTTCTGGATCTCTGCACTCCTCTTTGTCAGTCACCTTTTAACATAATGCACGGAACTCAGACATATTCCTAATACCAATATCTCATAGATAACTGTGATAAGTGACTGTTATCCGCCTGGAGAATTTTAACTACTATAGTGATTTTCTAGCTATCCGTAGTCTCTGATGTCTCATTCCCTCCGGGAATATCCCGAAGGATATCGGCATGGCAAAAGAGCCTCCAACTCTCCCTATCCACAAATTGCCTCCAATCTTGTTCAAGCCTTCCCTCTCTATCAGCACCTTTTTCATGCATTCCTTTACCCTATCCTTCAATTTTACACGTACCTTCCTCTTCTACTAGGACCTTTAATTTCACTCTCACTTTCTCCACAAATTCTTAACTACATTCTCTCAAGGTAACCAAACCACTTCAAAGTATCTATTTTCACTCATTCCAATATATCACAACACTATTTGCACAATTTCCCATGCTACATCTTTCATTGCTCTCACTCCCATCTTGTCACATCACATGCTCCTCTCAGATAACTCATTTCCACAACTCTTGACTGCTATGCCCTATTCCATGTCCAAATCTCTGATCCATATGTCAATGTTGGCAGAAGATTTTAAGACTACAATATCCATAATTTGCCAATTTTCAAGATCACTGCGATACTGTTTAAACGCAATGGCAAATTCTGTGATAGGAGAGGTGTGTGTATTTACCTAGTTGTGACATACAGGAGATGAGGTAAACTCGAAGGTGTAGGTGTAGGTGTAGGTGTGTGTGTGTGTGTGTGTGTGTGTGTGTGTGTGTGTGTGTGTGTGTGCGTGTGCGTGTGCGTGTGCGTGTGCGTGTGCGTGTGCGTGTGTGAGAAAAAAGAAGCTAACTTAAATACTAGTGTAGGTTGTAGTAGTGAACTGGTGTACTGTACCTGCGGTGAACTTGACTCCAAACCAGACACTCATGGGCATACAGCCATGATGGATGACATGCAGTATTGAAATGTGCTCATTTTTCTTGTGCAGCACAAAGAAAATCTGAAGTAAAAAATGGTATAGGTTAATTAAAATCATATTTGACCCCTTTTTAGCAAATGTGTTAGTCTTTTCTTGAATACTACTAATTACAAGATAATCTAATTGCCAAAACCTTTTAATCCCAAAAATTTTATCACATAAATACCCGGGAAAACAACTCATGAAAATAAAATGTTAATATTAAGTTCAACTATTCTCAAATTAAAGCATCTACCTTACCGTGTCTAGGAATTCAGTGAACTTGGAAAAGTAGTACCACCAGGAAGCATGAGCCATCTGGAGCCAAACATCACCACCATTAGTATATCATAGAAGCATGGATTGTCAAATAATTGTTTCACATATCAACATTATTGCAATATATTCAAGTTGTATTTATATATTATATGGTTACATCTATTTGAGAACCTCAGTAATTCACAATTACTTAAGATGGTGCTAGATGAATTATGTATATTTAGTTAGTTTTTTTTGTTTGTATATTGTATAGTCATAGCTAATTATAAACATTCACTAATTTATATCAGATACATAAAATACAAAATAGCATTTTGGGCACTGAACCCCATGGTACCCTTCAAATCTGAGTCTGTATCATGTTGGTTTGTTGCAGGGCCATGGTCTAGACAAGTGATACTTCCAGTAGTAATACAAATAAGTAGATGAATATTTAGCATGTATGATAAAAGATTTCAGTGCATACAAATTAAAGTGAGGGTTGGAAATTAATGAGGTCTCAATTTATTAACTATAGTACGTATATCATTTACTGTATTTCAGGGACGACGCATGTAGTCCTTAATAATTATATCAATTATCACCTTTAGAAAACAAAACTATATGGTGATTGGTGGACTAAATTACACACTTGTAGAATAATAAAGCGACTCACCTTACTTTCTGCCTTATCACATGATTAGATGCTCTACTCTCCTCACATGATGGTACGTTAATTATTCTATTTTGCTAAACTAACAATGTAGCCAAACTCTAAGCTACCATGGAACTCACAAAAACAGTGTTGTACACCAATTGACTAGAATAATCTATCATAGCTTTCTGAAAAAAGTCTAGTTTCAAGTGCATATTTATTAATTGTTAATATTTGGTGACAAAATAATTTGACCCAAAGATGCAGGTGTATTATGTATTAATGTGAGATATTAGGTTTCCTTGAAATCATGCACCCAGGCCCAGCACACCCAACACCAAAGCACCAAGTGAAAAGCCAAGAAGGGAAAAAAAAATCAATGTCTGATACAGGAATTTTCTGTCTTCAACCAGCTTTTGTTAATAGAATTCTTAGAAACACGTACATTACAAAAGATTTTACATGTGAATCTAGAATAAATTTTTTGGTAATGTATAATTCCCCCAAAAGTAGAGAAACTGATATATATATATATATATATATATATATATATATATATATATATATATATATATATATATATATATATATATTACATGGCAATATCTATACATGCATATAGTTTTTATGTTTACCTCAATCATTGATCCCATGGCAAAGGACTGTTAACGGAAGCCTGGTTGAAGTTCCACTTAAAACTACATTCACTGACATCAGTTTTGTTTTCAGACATTTTTTTAAAACCTTATAAAAATAGTGTCCCTGAAAACCTCCTTTCTTAATCTTATCAATAATCCGGTTAACTTAACCCAACCAGTGCATAAGTCAAAGCTTGGTTCGACAGTAATAATATATTCGTATTTGAAATAATTATCTAAGAAATCTTTAATTATTGAACCATATCTCAAAACATTCAAAATTCTACAATTTTATATAAAAATAAAGTATAGTTTGTAATAATTCCAGAATATGAAAGTACACCATTATAATTATAAGATACAAGACTCACACACTTCACACTAAATAGGAAGATCACAGGGACCATCTACTTAACTCAAAATTATCAATTCCAAAAACCTATGAACATTATTAGATATCAAACTGAACATATACTAATGATATTACCGTAGCTTTATCTAATGATACCAACTGAGAAGGCTATAGAAATACAGCTTCAACTTTTATCCTAAGAAATTAGTATGAACTAAATTCTAATGGGAATTCATAACTTGATATCGAGTTTAAAATTATATATACACAATAAAAACTCAAATACAGTAATATGATAGATACTATAAGCTTAGTCCTAATGATTATAGGCCGGAGTTTCATAAATGAACAGACCCTTTGTTTCATTGTTCATCTGAGGGAGTTTGGAAAGATACTGTTACAGAACAAAGCTTCAAAATCACACTCCTAAATCTGTTCCTTACAATGAACAAGAGGTGATCAATTAAAGAAAAACATTCATAGGGGAGAATGATTTCAATATTACAAAAAGCCCAACATATTATGTTTAAAAAAGCAACAGCTAAGCCTAGTTTGACATCAATAGCCAATATGAATCTGCAGTCAATCCATCATCAAGCAAACAGCCATCACTTTAAACACCACCATTGGTCAGGCTGCAATGTGCACACCATTCGGCTCATCTCAGCTATCACAAAAGACTGGATGGGTTCTATTACAGATGCCTGTTCTGGATGCAAAACATCATACCACACAATCATACATATTACAGAACAACGCACTGCAAATCATCACTGTTTGGTTGTTTGGCCAGGCAGCTCAAGGAACAACAACAGCAACAACATTGTCTGTATAATTCCACAATGAGAGGGATTAGATGGGTTTATTCCCAGTGTTTTATTGAGCTTGACATGTCTATCTAGTGAGTCACGGCCATGTGCCATGACCTCTGATGTGTAGCACGTTTTTGTTTATCAACTCATTCTATTATCTCCATCCTCATTATTTGTAAGGCACATTTCATGTATAGGTGGCACAACTTTGATCACCTGATGCCAGCTCACAATATGCAATATGCAACTTGCCTGCCAAGTCCCTTGCTTTCTAGATCCTTCCTAGGATCTCAACCCATGTTTGGGGGAGATGACGGCCAAGTGACCAGCATACTCAAGTGTGAATAAAGGTTCCACTTGCAAGTCTCACCACTGGCACACATTTTATGACTATAACTCAGTGGAGTAAAATCATCCACACGTTACCACGAACCCCATTTTTAATCGCAACTTTAGTCCAAGTGGAGCACCAATCAGAATGGACCATTAAGAAATGTTGCTACAATTATATACACGACCAAAGGCTGAAACTGACTACTAATGCTCCAATCAAGATCACCTTAAGCCACAAAGGGGACTTAAAAGTACATTTATAATTGAATAAATAAGTCTGGTCTATCTAATAGCCCTTTACCCACACTTCATCCAGTCATTCTTATATTTCCTTTTATTGTGGCAGCTTCCAGGACAGTTCAGTCCTTGAGTCCCTTCATATTGTTTCAAGAAGAGTCAAATCCCGTTTAACCAAATGACACAGGTGGGCGAGGGAAACTACTTTGGAGGAAGTCAAAAAATTTGCATAACTGAATTTCACTTCATGAATAATTGTTTGGTCTTGTTAGACTCACCCTAAACTGATTAAATAATTCCCCCAAACTAGGGTAGATGGTGCCCTAGTGGCTAACATGAGGGGCATACCAGATCAGAGTCCTGAGTTCGAGCCCTGGCACGTGCTGGCCACTTTTCTTTGGTAAAACAGCCGAGTGGCCAAAGATCACCCACATGCTGTCATAACACTATCCTCGATGGGAGTGCAAAATTATATGCAACGAGGAGCTTCCATGGACAGCAGGAGCCTCTCAACAGGAAACGAGGCATCACTTAAAAAAAATCTAACCTGCGCTACTAACGGGTGGAGGCCAATCATTCAACGCCTCCATTAAGCCTACCAGCGCCACAGGTTCAGGACATAAAATAAATGTAGCTATAGACTATATAGTTCTACTAGGTTTAACAGGAGCACTACCTTTCTCAAAAAGAAGCTTCCATGAGCCAGGATCTAACTCACAACCTTTAGGCCACTAGCAGAGCACTACACCAGAGCAACCCTGCTCCCTTCCTCTACACTGAAGGATAGTCCATAACACTAACAAGTGTGTGCAATTCACCCACCGTCTTGAGGATCACATCCTAGACTTGCGATCACCAGCCATTACTACTTAAATTTATTGTTGCATCGTGTCATCTTATGCTGAATGGCTTGACTCTACTTTTCCACAGCTGCAAGCCAAACTATGTACATAAATATAAAAGAAAGCAGAAAGGTAAAATATCATAATCGATGACAGTCTACAAACAAAAACCTGCAGCTTCAGCTTCAACCATAACACAAGCATCTCGGGTTCATGTAAAGCTACAAGCTTGTAAAAAAATATATTATTGATGCCCTTAAATGAATGTCACTCTCCAAAAGTTAAACTTTCAAGCAATGGTTAAGCACTGACTTTAAACAATATACATGTTACACATTTAAAGATATTAGTAGTATGTCTCTTCTTGAGACTAAACTGCTCAAGACTGACATATGAACCAATTACACAACATATTCCCAACACTAACTATATTAAAAGAGAGAGAGAGAGAGAGAGAGAGAGAGAGAGAGAGAGAGAGAGAGAGAGAGAGAGAGAGAGAGAGAGAGAGAGAGAGAGAGAGAGAGAGAGAGTGTGAATAAAAGTTGTAGTAAGACAACCTACACAGCACCAACCAATCCCCTGTGTGTGAAATGCCCTACATGCAAATCCACTACAATTTCAGAGATGTTTCTTGATCATACTGTACATCAGATTACATAACATGCACCGGCATGGAAGGAAAACCCTCTAAATAAAAATATAAATTCAAAGTTTATGAGAAGGGTGTCTTGTAAATGAAGAAATTTCATCTACATAGAGTATTTTATTTTTGAATACCCATTTTGGTTTTACGTTTGAATAATTGTTTTAGTTTGAGTTTTTAATACTCGCTTTAGTTTAAGTTTGAATACTCGTTTCGGTTTTACTTTTGAAGAATCGTTTTGGTTAAATGATTATTTTTATATTGGACTTCTGATCATGATTTCCACAGCACTTTTTGACAAATGATGCAATTGACCAGACATGGACAGCTTGATTCATAGTGTTATGTAGATATTTAGTTGACTTGAGTATAAGTCAAGGAATGAACGAACTGAAATATTTGTCCAATTAATGAATGACAAGAAAAATTTTTAAATCTTCATCTGATGTTCTTCCAATACTATACAATTGACTGGCTTTGGTGTGGTCTTTGTATACCTGAATTAAATGGGCAAGCATCAGTAATAACTAGAAATGTAGTAATTACATACAAAATGACATCATGAACGTTTATAATGAATTTCATATGAATGGGAATATATTTTCAGTACTTGTGGACTTTTGTTATTTATATGCCTCACTTCAATATATTCTTGAGGGAAAAAAATTATCGATTTACTTATTACTGGATGTGTTACAGTACTGCAATCATATTACGATACCAAATTTTCAGTACTTCTAACTACATTAAATACAAGCATTCCAAAGAAATGTGTTACTACATACAGTGCATACGTTTATCCACTCAAATGCAAAGCATGCCACAAACAAAACCAAAATAACTTTGAAATTTGATTATTTGTACACTTTCACCACATCCCCGTTATGATTTAGTGTTTTGTTTTTCTTTTCTTTACATTTAGTGTTATACAATGCATTAAGTGTTGTTAATATACACCGTTTTATATGACACATGTACTCTTGTGATTTCGGCAGCTATTATCTACACTTGATTCATACAAGAATGCAAACTTGAACTTGTAATTGAGGTGCATATGTACTACTACCTAATCAGCTACTATAGGAACCTATGTGTTTTAATACCGATTCTGTTTACTTTATGGGAAATAATATTATAATTACTCTGTTGCATTGATACCTGTTCAAAACTACATTCTCCTTCCTACACGTGGCCCTTGGGAGCAACCATGCTCACATGCCTAGTTTGATAATATTGTTGCAAGTAAACTTTGCTCCCTAATAGTAACTTGTGTACAGAAACTATATGATCGAAATCAAGATGCTTAAAGGTGGGAATCGGAGAGCCAAACAGACCTAAGCCTTACCCTCATGGCCACTGGGTTTTGTGAGTAGTCGACTGGCTGGCAACGGTAGGAGTATCCACGGAACCAGCCACTCATACCAAACTGTAACCAAACAATATGAAGCAACCACTAACATTCTGCTTCCCTGTAGCCAAGTAAATATCAAGGCTTTCTCACTCTGAGAATCATGGTGGATGAAGGTAATATTTCTTTTTTTCAAATTTCTTTTTTATGGAACATCGCCAGTGCACATGCACTACTGGAATACAGAAAAAAAAACTTCCATGTCATGAGTATATACCTTTTGTTATATGTATATACTTGGGATAATAAAAAAAATCTATATTAATGCAAGAGTAAGCCCAACCAGTGTACTTGTCATCATATATGTATATATACACAATGCCCTCACTGATTTCATTACGTATATGCATGTATCACCTTGTGGGGATGAAACAAAAAAATTGGGTTCACGCTAATACATACACTCAGCAAAAGAAAACTTTAACCCAAGAGATTGTGACCAAACTCAGGTCTTGTAAGAGGAGATTTTGAATCTGCATAATTCATTGCATGACATCATATTTCATAGAAAATATTGCAGAGGAGCTGCAAATATTTATTTCATTACGACTAATGAAATTCAGGTAAAGACTGTACTTTTGCTGACTGTATGGATGAAAAATCCTGCAAATAAAAATACAACATGTGTATGATACAAAAAATTAAAGCACCACAGGAAAGCAGACACACGTTGCACCAATGAACCATCTGAATCAGCAACCAAAGGTCATTAGTAAATAAAGGAATCCCACGTAACTGGAAAAGAAAATAATCTGCATCTGCTAAACACTGACAAGTAGCCAAGACACAAACACCACAAAATAACATTGACCATAAAGCTCTAGTGTGAATGTGAACAATCTTTTTCCTGTAAACTACCTGTCACAGTTTGCATGAATATGACAACACAAACCCAAACAAAGCAAGGTGTAAGAAGATTCACAGCTGTTCTATTGTCCTTCCACATCAAACCATCAACATATACACAAACAGCTGTGAACTCATAACATACAAGTAGATTAGCAAAGATTGCAAGACATGCAACATAAACAGAAAAGTTAATAACAACTAAAACTGGGAAAATTACACCAAACATTAAAGAGATCATGAGGAGCCTCCAGGTGGTTTGAATGATTTACAGTATGATATAAAGATTATTTTGTGTAAGATTTACATCCTTACAATTTAACTGTGAACAAGTATTACACTTCTACATCAGTATTCAGCCAATAATTGATAATAATACCATAACACTAGTCAAAGGCTGAAATTAATAATAGAAAACGGCTTTTGGTTTTTGTCTAATAACTAATTCCTTTTTAATCTTTTCGACCCAACAGTATACAACTTATTTGACCAAGGTTATTCTTTACATTCTAAATTTAAAATAACCCTGAAATTCAGATTTTAACCTCTGCACTGCCACCAACATAGATCTATGCCAGAGGCTCCACCTATGGAGAAAGCCACCAACAAAGATATACATTCTGAATTTCAAACAATTGCCTACTTAAAAATTCAAATAGATGCCTATGAAACAACTTGTCTCTATGCTTCAGCACACCAACGTGTGGGTATTACCCACTTGAGCCATCCACAGGACAAAAACTCACTAGACAAAAACCCACCGAACAATATCTAAAGAGGATAAAAACGGAGCATGATTTGAAACATGTTATAACGCTTTAAGAAGCATGCTTTGATGCTCTAAATAGGAATTCTTACGATATACTACGAAAAATGTTTCAACACATAAAATAGGACTTTAATGCAAACACTAGATTGATAGTTGTATAACTTTGAACACTTCTTGAATCTTGATTTGAAACATGCTTCAAAGTATTATTCGTTATTGTATTGGTGTTCAAGTTTCTCACATCAATATCAGTAGCAATGGAGATCATCAAAAACAACAAGGGTGGCCAAAAACTGTGCGTTCATGGATATATGTACGTAAAGAAAATATCAAAGAATAAGTGGATATGTGGATATGAGTTGCCCGTACGTGGTTTATGGATGGGAACTATGCTATGGCTCCAGAAAGTTTATGTTATTAGAGCCCCATCATCATTGAAGCAGCTTGTTGGTCATTCCCATCCATCTTTTTACACTGTCATTGATAACATTAGGAAGGATGACACAGGCAAACCTCCAAAGAAGAGAACCAAGAGAAACTATGTTTGTCTTCAGGAGCGTTTAAAGAGTATGTGAAGATATAGTTGGCAGTAGAAAATCGACAAAGGAATTCTTTCGAACTGTTGGGCGTTTTTAAACCCAGGAGTTCACTTTGTTTTGAATAATTATTTCAAGTTTACGGTTTTGAATATTACAGTCTAATTCTATTATAGTTTAAAAACATAATAGCCCTTGTTTTTTTTTATATACCGTTTTTTAAACATATTTGACATATAAAGAACTCTTCTTTATTTTGGTGAGTTTTTGTCCTCATTACATGTTTTTCGGTGAATTATTATCCCCTACCCTTAGATTTTGGACCTTCTACAGGTACCAGAAGATGGTGGATCACCACAAACAATCTATTACAATATGATGTTTAAACCTCTTGGTGGTTGTAACAATTGAAAATACATTTTTTTTTAAAAGTTGCCTATATGTGAATAACAAAAACCATCCAAGCTGCCATCACTATTCAAGACCTGAAAGCATTAAGACTCAAGAATGCAAATCATTCACGGGGTTGTTGGCACAAGTGTTGCAGTATTTGTCTTAGTCTCATATTTAAGAGCTTGATTACGTGCAATAATTATGTTCATATATTCAATCTGTTCACCATATGAAATGGTAAGAAAAAAAAGAAAAAGAAGAAAAAAAGTAAATTTACAACCATTATTTCAAGACCAAACAGTTAATTTTTTTTTATGATCTGAAGTAATTAACAATATACAGATGCAGATATATTACATGGGAACACAATTTCATCAATATTGTAATAATTTGAAATTGCATGTAAACATTATTTCAACAATACTGCAATCACTCGTTTTTTTTTAAATAAAATTATTGTTGTAACATGGCACTTAATTCTGTTTTCTCTGGAGGTATGAACTAAGTAAACATTCTTATAGTAGTTTTATCTTCATTAATAGTCAATTTAAAGTCAGCAGCATGTCTGGTGAATCAATGCACCACATCCAAAAAATTCTCACCATACTATTACCGTGCTATGCAGTTCTAAACATGTACAATGAGTATTATCTGATGTAAAACATGCATCCGAGTAAGACAAGCCAAGCTGGTTAAGTATAAATATGTAATTCACTTTAACTATAAAATATGTGTTGGCAAGATAACTAAATATCGTCTATCCACTATCTACACCTGGCATACATCCGAGACAAGGCGTCCACATACACACACATGCATTCCTTTACATCTTTGTCTAATGTATTGTAGAAAAAAAAAAAAAAAAAATTAAAGCAAGCTTTATACACTTTTACAGTGTCAAAATTTTCATTAGTGCTCAAAACTTGTATATGTAAAACTTGCATACCAATATGTACAACTGAGCTAACACCTCATAAAAGTAACCAACCTTATCTCTCGAATCCTGATTCATAGGCAAATGGTCATGCAGTCACATGTTTACCTGAGCTCAGCAAGGCCAGTTCAGTGATGCAGCGTCATGACTTTCCAGCAAACCCTTCCTATCATCTACTACAAGTACTCACCCATTGAGCCACAGCCACCAGCTATGCAGTTGTCCTTCAATTTGTAAGCTAGTAAGATACATAATACAAGAAGCAAACCACTTACACGGATAGCTGAAGGATTGTCCGAATAATCAACAGGTTGACAGCGGAATGAATAATGTGTGAACCACCCACTCATTCCAATCTGCAACCAGCCGCAAACAAATGTTGCATGCAGGAAAGAATTAGAAAAATCCAGTAGTAATAGCATTACAAAGTGAAATACATGGACACATTCGATGCTTGAAGAAGATCTAACACTTCCTTTCATTCTTTTTAACAGCATCAGATATCTTTAGTAAAAATAATCATTAGTTAAACACAGCAAAGTTTCCTTTCAACTGCATATCACTATGATTACTGAAAATTAAAAGTAATCCAATCTATCTATATCAATATACCCAGCTAATATCCCCTTGAAGGGGGTAGCCAAGAAAGGGCATTTATAGTTTAAGAAGACATTACTCTCTCCCTTTCTGTGCCCTGTGTTTTCACAGGAGAGAATGCTCCGTCCTTTTCACTCTCCGCTCAAACACAAAACTGAGCTTGCTTTCTTTTACTAAGTGGCACCAGAGCTCTAGCAACAGTCCAAACCTTGTCCCATAGAACTAAGAGGTGACAACTTTGTCTCATAACTTTTTGTTACTTTGAAATGGCACCAATTAACACTGCATCACAAAGTCTCAAATCTTTTCCATATAGTTTTTATCTGCATAAAATTACATTAACTACCTTACAATAACTTTCCAGAGAAGAACACGTAAAGTTGTAATGTATAAAGGGCATGGATTCTAACTACCTGGTTTCATGGATACCAGGTACACAAGATATCATCATTTTCATCATCAACATTTTAAAAGGTTCCATACATGCTTCTATGTGTCGCCCTTGTTTACCTAATGGTGGCTTACCAGGCTACACACTCTCTACAGCCTCCCCTCACAGGCTTACATCATTAACCTCCTTCTGGACCACTTCATTCCAAGTTTTATTGGATCTATATCTAAAAACTATGTTCAGATCGCTAATGTTTTTTACATAATCACTCTCCTCACCATCTTCTCCACATGCCCAAACCATCTCAGTCTACCTCTTCTCATCACCAAGCTAAAACACTCCACTCCCATTTTCTCCCTCAGTTCATCATCTGTGATCCCACGTCTGTTGTTCTGTGATGCACTACACATCCAGGTGAGTGCATCATCTCCACCACCTTTAGTTTGCGGACATCATGCTCTTCTTTCACTGGCATACACCATTACACTTCTTACACAGGCCACACATTTGTCCTTTAAATCTAAGAGATATTCCCCTAAGTAACAATAAAAGCAAGTTTCCTAAACTTCCTCCAACTTCTAATTTTTGAGGCCATACTCGCACTACCATTTACATTAATGTTCCCATAGTACCTTAGTGCTGTTAGTATCACCAAATATACGAATATTATAGCAGGATATGAACTACCAAGTTGTATACAACAAATTGATAAAGGCTAGTATCATGCAAGGACAGACAAATATTTGTATAATGTAGGTATTGGACACACATGGCAGTAACAGCTTTGTAGAGTTACAAACCAACTACATTTTGTATACCTTTCATTCTATACTTAGCATAGGGAGACTCTTAACAACTAGATAAATTGAAAGCATCAGGTTTTAAATATATACACTAATGGAACTCTCCTTTATGTTTAAATATTTTCCAAACATTGCATCAAAAACATGGTTTCTTAACAGGTTGTGTTTAATAAAATGGCATATTGAAAAATACACTTTATAAGTAAGTTACTTCTTAAGTTTGGAAAAATTCAAACAAAAAAGGAAAGTTAAATTTAGCCAAAATTCCATGTATAATCCTAAGAAATTTCACTCGTGTTAAGTATGAAATATTAAGGAAGTGGTGGATGGAAAATAGATCATGTCAGTCATATCGTTCTTGAGTCCTAAATACTTACCTCAACCAAAACAAAACAAAAAATACCCAATGAATGTTTTACAACTGAACAGCCTGTGATATCTTGGGGCTCTTGTCTGCAACTCATGCTTCTGCTTCCCTTCGTAGACAATCTTCGATAAATCATTTAATGATCAATAACAACGATTAAAAAGGTGTTAACAAAATGTACACACATCATGTATGTATATCACATACACATACTAGAACAAATAAAAACATTCAACACGGCTCCCAAGTATTCATGTTTTTTTTTCTACTAAAGATATTAAGCCATTAATATGTATGTGATCACGAGTTCACCAGCATCCAGCTATCTCAAGGGCACGAGTGGCCTCTGTTTGACCACAAACACAACACACGCATTGATGTTCCATTAACTCATCAAACTGAATCTATCCCTGAAAATCATTCACATTGTATGATGTGCATTATTGTTCTATTGACTCATCATTACAGGTTGGCATATCATTATCTTCCTGCCACGTATATGACTACACATACATAGTTAGAGGAGTGAATGCCAGCCTACCTTTCGTATCATTTTACTAACAACCACAACACAAAACAAAGTTGATGGTTCATGTGCTGCACTATAAAAAATAATAATAATAATAAATAAATTAAATTAAAAAGCTCGCAATATCTTATGTGCACATCAAAGTAAAACAACAAAACATGAATTAATACCTTGGTGGACATAAATATATGTAATACCTTCATATCACATTACTAATACACAATAATAAAACGGTAGGAATGAAATATATCGTGTTCTTACCTCGTAGAATAACCAGGTGGAGAAGATGACTTGAGCTGCATTATAGAACACAAGGAACTGTCTGAGTTGGAAGGGAGGTCGATTGGCCATGCACCGCGGCCCAATCACCTTCACTATCAACACGTAAGCAATGCATAAACTAAAGGTTGGCCACGGTGAGTCCATGAACAGCCACCCGTCAACCCTTGGGTCTGAGGACAAACAAACCGGTGCTAATTGTTGTCTTATTTATTCCCAAGCGGGCAAATGATATATAAACTCTGAAATAAATGTGTATTACTTTAACATCTTCCTCCATCCTGTTATAACTTGACTTGTCCCTTCCATGCAAAGTGACTGACATCCACGCAAGAAGAGGAAAGAAGGAAAAGAAAACCGCAATTAAAATATTTCCAATAATAACATTTTTTTTTTTAAACTAATAATTCCTGCTCCTTCTAACTTGTTTCCATCGTGTTTTGCGGGAACACCAGTTATCATAGGAATTCAACGTAAAATATGCACACAAAAACCGAGACATTCATTACGAATACCCAAGTGTCAGGTAGAATGTATATGAGAGCCTGGCTTTCTTTCCTCCTCCCAGGCCATCACGCCAAGGCTGACAGAAAGGTTATATATAAGGCGGCCCCAAGAGTGCAGGCAGTAGTAGCACGGTGGATGAGGACAAGGACGAGAGGACGTAATACGAGCGTTGAAGTGAAGTGATATTAGGTAACGCAGCCAAACATTATGCTAAAAGGATAGGGATAGAAAGGCGAACACACTATAATAGAAGGAGGAATCTGTCGATGAAATTACCAAACAAACAGGAAAACAAATAAAGCGACACACACTGAAGAATATCACTGCAAACACCTTGAATGAAACGCTGTCCATATCATGCTTCCAAACAAGAAAAAAAATGCCACGCCCGCACTTACATGATTACATATCTATCCTAACTTCTCTACTCTTTTCCGGCCATATCTCCCCTCCTGACCACTCTTTCGTCCCTCTCTACACTTTCCACCACCATTAACGCCAGACCCTCGCCTCGTCATTCATTAGACTTTTGCTGCTCCCTCCACACACCCATAGGCAGGCAGGCAGGGTGTGGAGATAGGAAAGGGTAAATGGACGTGGACAGAGGTAATGAGGTAGGAGGGAGAAGGACGGGTGAGGAGTGGAGGGAAGGGCAGAAGGAGAGAAGGAAAATAAGAAAAGATAGTGTTGGTGGTGCTATACGTTAGGCAGAGGTAATGAGGGAGGGGGGGGTGTGGTGGTGGTGGTGGTGGTGGAAGAAGGGGAAGCGTTGGAGTGGGTAGAAAGGAAAGGGGGAGGAGGTAGAGGGTGGGAAAAAGGAAGATAAATGTTGAGGTGGTGGTGGTGCCGAATGTGTTATTATTATCAACATCATCAAATGACTGGCAGTAAGACCCGTTAATACTACCAAAGCTCTCTCTCTCTCTCTCTCTCTCTCTCTCTCTCTCTCTCTCTCTCTCTCTCTCTCTCTCTCTCTCTCTCAGCTTTAATCCTCCTCTGGCGATACAAACTTAATTCTATCTTTTTCCCCAGATTAAATGTGATTTGGCAAGATTGCGAGCGAGCGAGCGAGCGAGCGAGAGAGAGAGAGAGAGAGAGAGAGAGAGAGAGAGAGAGAGAGAGATTGCGAAGACGCTTAAAGCTCTAGTAACCCAAGCCGCCCTCCTCCTCCTCCTTTCCCTTCCATCTCCCTACTCTCATATTATGCACGGTATGCAGTAATGGATTACTTTCAACCCATTAGAGAGAGAGAGAGAGAGAGAGAGAGAGAGAGAGAGAGAGAGAGAGAGAGAGAGAGAGAGAGAGAGAGAGAGAGAGAGAGAGAGAGAGAGAGAGAGAGAGCATGACCCCGTAGTAAATTCAAACTGACTTGAGGTAGAGTGTTGGTTATACTGATTAACTGACTGACTGGCTGAGTGATTATGGTGAAGTAAAGCAACTCATAGACCGTTGTGATGAGTGGTAGTGATGAGTGGTGGTGAGTGTTGATGGTGGTGAGTGTTGATGGTGATGAGTGGTGGTGGTGGTGATGAGTGGTGGTGGTGGTGGTGAGTGTTGGTGGTGAGTGGTAGTGACTGTCAGCACAGGAGGATATTGCCGTTAACTAACAGCTGTAGAGACAGACAGACGCCTTGATGGGGTGTGAGGTAAGGGAGGGGAGGGAAGGGGGCTTATGGAGGTAAAGAGAGGAAGGTGAGGTGAATAGGTTGTGGTGGTGGTGGTGGTGGTGGTAGAAGAAGAAGAGGAGCAGGAGGAGGAGGACTAGCAATAATTTAACATGAAGAAAACAAAGGACAAGATGCAGTAGAAGATGAGAAAAGGAAGAACTAATATAGACCAAGACGAAGAAAGATAGAAAGATAGAAAGAAAGAAAGAAAGAAAGAAGGAAAGAAACTAACAATTACCATAACCACCACCACCACCACCACCAGTTCGGACCAGTAACCATTACCATCTCTTCCTCCTCCTCCACCTCTTCCTCCTCCTCTTCCTCCACAGAGCAAATCAATGTATGGCGTCATGAGTACATAGTAAAGGGGATGAAACGAGAGAGAGAGAGAGAGAGAGAGAGAGAGAGAGAGAGAGAGAGAGAGAGAGAGAGAGAGAGAGAGAGAGAGAGAGAGAGAGAGAGAGTGTGTCAAACTAGATAATAAAAGAAAGAAAAGAATAAGAATGACAACAAAACGGGATGATAATAACTTGCAACAAATAATAAAATCAAGACAAGTAGATAAATAAAGTAGATAGATATACAAAAGTGATACCAAGGGAAAGAAAATAGAATAGCAAGGAAAATGGAAAATAATTTGTAAGCTATAATATCAAGACAGGTAGATAAAATAGGTAGGAAAGATAGTTACACAGGTAGATAATAGATAATTACAGGTAGATAAGGTAAGGTGGATAGAAAGATAATTCGTACAGCAACATGTGGTAAGGAGAGAGAATTCGCATGATGTGAGATACTCCGCTTGAGACTTAAAGGCGGAATGCCGATACACACACACACACACACACACACACACACACACACACACACACACACACACACACACACACACACACACACACACACACAGAAATATGACATATGACTATAGAGAGAGAAAGTGAAGAAAAAATTAAGACAAAAATAATAAAAATAAAAAAAACACAGACACGAGAAAGGAAAAGGAGAAGAAAAGAAGAAAAACTAAATATTGTGTATGTATATATAGAGAGAGACAACAGAAATGCACACTAGAAAAAAAAAAGAGAAGTAGCAGATATTTATTATTATTATTATTACTCACCTCGCCTGTTAATAAAGATGTCATTGTAGCTGTCGACGACCTGCTCTACAAGGTGCGCCATCCTGCAACAAAGAGAAGCAAAATTAACCCTCAAGCCATCACTCAATAAGGGACATTTCTAACTTAGCAGAGGGAAAAAAATAATAAAATCATCGTACACTTTAAACGTATACCAAGGCATTATCGTACACTTTAAACGTATACTACATCAATCCACTTTTCAAATTCTCAACACCCAGAAAAAATATCACAACACCAAACTGAATTAATCATCAACACCTATACGAACCTAACATCAACCAACATAACCTAACACTCTTAACACACAACACCTAAGAGACAACCATTCAACACCTCAACCTAACCTAACCTTATAGAGGCCTTTCAACACCTCAGAACTAGTACACACCTTTAATTAAGTAATGAAGTCAAGATTAAATAAAAGTAAGGTCAACAAGCGCACCCTTACACTAGGTTGGCGTTTTGGTGTGCATTCCTTACACCTAAGATCACCAAGCACTAGGATATGATGGTGCCGTCCTTATGTGCTTCCTTGACACCTAAGAATGCAGTAATGATAACTAATAGGAAGGTGTTGGAAGGTGATACAGGTCTGCGGGGTTGTCAATTTATGGGAATGACTGAACGTATTTCTTATTATTATCATCATCATTGTGTGTGTGTGATTTTTTTCTGAGTCATTATTTTTATATTACCAAACAAGTCATAGGCCTATCAATATTGTTCCATCTATATACTATACTGTATGTACATTCATGCATGTCACTGACCGATCGATACATAATGCCACACACACACACACACACACACACACACACACACACACACACACACATACACAGTTAATGGACACTATAAATACGGGGGGAAAGGGTGATAAAGGAGAAGGAGAAGGAGGAGGAGGAGGAGGAGGAGGAGGAGGAGGAGGAGGAGGAGGAGGAGGTAGTGGGGACACCAAAAAGACCAATCATGTCCTAGCAACATCAACCACAAAGGAAACTAAGCGCCCTCCTCCTCTTCCACCTCCACTTTCTCTTCCTCCCCCTCCTCCTCCACCTTTTCCTTGGCCACTAATATTAATCTTCATTGACACTTCGATCCGAGTCACGATTAATTTTGTTAAGAATCAAATAAGTGTGTGTGTGTGT